>JAVJIF010008402.1:0-170821 GCA_038442645.1 Agave tequilana
GGGCTGAAGATGTGCCAGAATGCTGATTCTCGACTGCTGGGACAGTATGGTGCCAATACGAGCTCGTGGAGGTCGATCTGCTGCTCAAGTTCTATGAAATCTTTGTAGTGGCTCCAGAACTCAGTCACGAAACCAACGCTTCGAACAGATCTCAAAACGGATACCAAATGAGCGAGAAGTGGACTCCCGGACTGGTCAGGGTAGGAGATGAACAGTAATTATAGTAATTAATGTTTCGTGATTACTGTTCACGGTGAACAGTAAATTTTCATGTTCTTTTTTTTTCCTTGTTTTCTTTCTTCCTCTCTTTTTTTTGTATAGATCTAGATCTGAGGTTTGAAATAGATCTAGGATTTTAGAACGGGAGAAAGAAAGATTTTGAAGGGGATTAGAGCCAAGCTCTGATACCAAATGATGTAAAATCAGCCTGAATCGCAATCACCTTCAAAATTGAAACTAAATTTAAAATTCAAAATAGGATAGAATTTCGGGTTTCCACCCCTTATGCGGGCTTCTACCTAAAACTCGAAAGCAAAATAAACTCTGAAATTTAACTGGATATTTTGAGAAAATTTTTAATCATTGAATAATCTAACGAAATAGTTAGGGGGGCCTTTATAGGCTTAACAAGAAGGGACTTCTAAAGAAATAACTAATTTAGTACTAAACGCCCACAAAGAACACCTACTAAATCAACTAATGACATAAAATAAGTATAAAAAAATTAAGCTAAAACTAAAGAATTGCATTACGTCGCTTCCTAAGATAGACTCATTGAATCGCCCCTAAGCGACGTGATATCCTCATCACAATGACTACACTTTCAGCTAGTCACTACTCTTCACATTCACATTGCATCAAGGAAGCATGAATAACCTATGAAATTAGGCCAAAGCCAAGTGATAATCATGCATCATCGCGAAGTACATACTATGTAATAGATTTCCCCTCTAAGCCTATGAGTTGGAGTCCAAAACTACAGATATCAGATGGATCTATCATCGCACTCTCCAGTTTTTCATTCACCCCCCCTTATTCCAATATCATCAATTAAAGAAATATCAACTTAAGTGGAAATTTATCATGGGAACTCTTATAACAATAGAAGTCAACATATAGAGCTAAGAAAAACCTTAATAAGAAATTGTTAAGAGGTAAGCTTTTTCATTGCTTCTCAACTAAACATTCTGATAATCTCAACATACTTTTTCTTTTGTTTATATTTTCTTCCTGAGTGCACACTGAATTGGGCCTCAGGGACTTTCAGTGTGTATATATACTATATAGAAATAAAAAAACATATCCTCCATGAAATTATGACCTATAGCCATATAAACCATGACAAATTGTCCTAACTACCGTCCAAAAGACAAAAACAAATAATAAAAATAAAAAGGGTAGGATGTTGATGAAGATTTTTTCAGGTGACCAAACAAAACATAGAGATTTGTCATTGATCTCCAGTTAATCATCTAACCTAAAAGAGCACCTTGAGGTGGACCTTGCCATTTCCCATATTTTTTGTCCCCGTGCCTCCCCAACTTAATGTTGCAAAGAATTTGACCTCATTAAATTGGTAAACATTTTTAACTATTCTTTCTCACAAATGCATTTCACAACACTTCTAGAATCACAAGGTTGTATCACACTTGAAAATATGACAAATTTGTCCTATTAATTAATCAAAGTAATACTTCTATTGCAACATATATAACAATAAAGTGCAAGACTTAAATTAATTATTAACAGAATATTAATAATGGTATGAGAAGAACCAAATGTGGTGAGTACCTTCAAGTTTAGATCCTTTATAAGATTAGGAGTACAGAACGTACATCGAGCTCCTGTTCCATATAGATCAAACACCTGGAGAAATAAATTTTAGACACAAGCAACCGATGGGAGGGGTGGGAGCACAGAGAAAGAAGGTTTCCATTATCTATCAAGGTATGGAATGTGAAAAAAAAAAGCCCAAAATGGATAATTAGCTTTCCCCATAAAAGATTTTATCTATATGATAGACCTTTCCTTTCGGTAAATGTCACATGTGTAATGATGTTATTATAAAACATAATCAAAATAGGTAGGTAAAAACTATATTATTTAATTCTGACAATGCATTGTTGTTGTTCTTGCAACAAAGGCCTCCAGTGATAAGCAACAGTCCGAGACATGGCATTGTCCTCATAAAGCATCCCGTTTGGTTCTTTGATGTATCATTTTTACATTTCAAGTTACAAATTAATTTAAAATGACATGCACTCATCCGAGTGGAATATAAAAGAATGAGTAACTGAGATGATACTGAAATACAGAGCTCTTTATCTGGAACAAAGCTCAGGCGAATGATTCAGTTAAAGACCACAAGCCAGTCAAGCTCTAACTAACTTCCAGAAAAACTAATTTCTAACTACTATCTAGACAAATGTTATAAAAATATAAACTCAAATGGGTAGTTGTTTTGTGAATTAATATTAGTAACATCTAAAAGAACTCACAGGTATTGGTATCCTTCTATCATGGAAGGCAACATCTGAAGCCAGATATACATCCCCAATATTTGCCCCTTTTGCCTGAAATATTCCAAGAATCGACTTGTTAATTTAATTGCAATTCTGCTAATAGATGATTACCAAGATATCTGCATCAAATAAAATGAAGATAGCCAGAGTATAGGAATTATGCAGTACAAATGTTGTTCCTAAATTTTTAAATAAAAAATTATGCGTACAATTATGTTACTTAAATCCAAAAAATAGAATGTTGGAAAGTTGTTACTTGTTAATGATCTAAGGATAATATAGCCAAAAATGAATTAAAAGATTTACATTCAGTTAATACGCCGTGAAAAGATTGCAGGCATGTACATAATACAAGCAACGTACAAGCTACAAAGTACAAATTCTATCATTAGATTGTAATCTACACTGCTTTAAACAGCTAAGTATTATCTTCAAGTAGGTGCATTATACATGAGAATATTAACATTGCAAGAACCTACAAACATTATAGGTTTTTACAATAATTCTCTCAGCAATAAAATTTTTGCACCGACTTATGGACACACACACACACACACAAGTTAACATGTTAGAAGCTGCAAGTGTGAGTGAACAGTAGTTTTAAAAAAAATGCAAATCTGCAAATTCAGACGGCCCTTTGAACAATAAGATTCTGGGAACAATTCCAATCAAATAGTATTAATGAATATACATACTTTGAAGCCTCCGCACGTGCCTGCATTAATGATAAGGTCAGGTTTTAGTGCTTGGATAGATGCATATGTCACAAGAGATGCTGATATTGTTCCCACACAATCCACTCCTGAAAAAAAATCAGATAATTTATTAAAACAAAAGCAGTGAACCATAGGCAATAAACAATATGGTATAAAAAGAGAGATACATGATAAGAATATTAGGAATACACCATAAGAATAATGATATTGATGAGACATCATATTGCTAGTTGTTTTTCTAAGCCTTAGCTTATTCTTAAGTTTAATTGTTTCATCTATTTTGCTTTTAGTACATCGGTTGTATCTGAGAACCAGACTTTTTTATAAAGCCGACCCCAGGCTTGTTTTATTGATAGACAATGAATGAATTAAATTTTTTAGTTAAAATTTCAAAGTTCTTGAGTTCTTGAGATTGGAGTGTGAAGTCCGTGGTCTAAGGGATGTGAACCCGTGATGTACGAGTTGTGAAGCCCGTGTTGCACGGGGTGCGAAGCCCAAATTTATCCTCTTTTTCTATTTCCTTTTCTGAAACCCTAATTCCCTCTTTATTCTTCTCTCAAAATCCTAATTCTCAATTCTTTTAATTTGAAAGTGATTGCAATTCTCCCATATTACATCAGTTTGGTATCAGAGTTTTGGTCCCAATCCCCTTCGAATCTTTTTCCTTCTCCAAAATCCTAGTTCTAAATCCCTAGATCTATTTAAAAAAGAAAGAAAAATCAAAAATAAAAAGGGAAAAAGAAGAAAAAACAAATAACACTGTTCGTCTTCTTTCCCTCCTCCCCGACTTGAAAACCCTAACCCTAGGGCTTCCGTCACCACCATCCTCAACCGTCGGCACCGCCTACCTCTCCCACCTCCACCGAATCACCTCTATCGTCACCATCTTCCTCTCATAATTGTCGACAACATCATCACACACACACAATCACATCTTCACCTCATCATCTCCATCGACAGCAACATCACTATCCTCCTCGCCGCCTCCACCTTCATCATCCTCAACATCTCCATCAAGATCCCTCCATTAAATCTTGGAAGTCAGATCAACACCGCCCAACCCTCCTTCCTCTGCCAACGAAGCTGACGTTGTCACCGAGTCCTCCTCAACCCTCCTCCATCTGTCAACAAAGTTGACGTTGTCACCGTGTCCTCCTTCCGTCATCACCGTCGAGTGCCGATCGGGTCAGATCCTTGTTGTCAACACAAGACAACCCAGATCACAGAGTTCTCATTGTCGTCATCGTCTCGATCACCATCCATCGCAGCCCTCGTGCTCGTCGGACTGCCTCATCGTCGCCGCCTAGAATCACCACCTCAGTGCCCAGCAGGAGGTCGGGGAAGAGAGAGACTACTAACGGGTTTATGGGTTGTGGGTTTGAAATTTGCAAACCCACTTGCCACTCGATTAGACATAACTGGTTTAATTCGGGTCAAATCCATTTCACCAACCCGACTTGACACGGCCCTCCTACAGCTGATATCACCGAGTCAACTTGGCGATTTGACTCAATCAGCTCAGTTCTTCAGTTTCGATCTTCTGAAGGTCATCCCAAGCTCGTTTCAAGCATGCATCGAGCCGTTTTTGAATACGCAGATTTGTGACTGAGTGCCGAAGCTACCGAATAGAATTCAGAGCAGTTGGGTAGCAGATCTGCCCTCCAAAAGTCTCTGTTTGGAGCCTTACTATTCTTACGGCAAAACAATGATTCTTTGGGGTAATTTCTGAGTTCTTACACAAAAATTTTGATTTTAACTCTATGGGTTGTACTTTTGTGGAAGTTATTTAAATACTGATGTTGATGAGAAGTAGAACGAGATATGTATACTTGTGTCTCGCATTTTTGGTATTCTCATGATCATTATGGACACGAGAAGTGGAAAATCATCTTGAAAAATTCTTCACTTATTTTCTCCTGACATCTGAACAGAAGTGTCGTTATGTCTAAATGCGACTGATTGAGAAAGCCTATTAGTAGAAAGACAGTCATATCGACTGTCGAGAGTGGGTTTGTCTTACAAGATCTTTGTACTCAGTATGCTCCACTTTGAGATGCCACAATTCAACGATTTACTCACTGAATGTAAGAAGATCCTAATTGACGTGTGAAAGATTTTAGACAACATGATAGTTGATCCAGAACAGAGCCAAAAGTTGATGTTGAATCAAAGTCAGGGCTAGAAGTTATTATGAGTTGGTGTCACTGCAAGAAGAGATTTCTCACAGCTCTCAGAAGTTGAAGAGCTCCCAATCGAGACCCTTGTAGATCTTCCAGTAGAGCCTACCATGGAGCTAGTACCGTCTTTGGCACTAGTGTCGATTTCTCAACCACCACCATGGCCCAATTGAGAAACTTCACGAGGGAAGCCCTCACTCAATAGGGACGAGTTTCTCCCACTCCGGGGGAAATGATGAGAGCATCACCATTACAAGTTTTTCTGTCTTAACTTATTCTTGAGTTTAGTTTTTTTCGTCTATTTTGCTTTTAGTACCACATAATTGAGAACAAGACTTTTTGTAAAACCTATAAATAGGCCAAGGCTTCTTTTATTATATACAATGAATGAATTAAAATTTTCAGTTAAAATTTCAGAGCTCTTGAGTTCTTGAGATTGGGGTGTGAAGCCCGTAGTGTAAGGGGTGTGAAGTCCGTAGTGTAAGGGGTGTGAAACCTAAATTTATCCTCTTTTCCTATCTCCCTTTTCTGAAACCCTAATTCCCTATTTATTCTTCTCTCAAAACCCTAATTCTCAATTCTTTCAATTTGACGATGATTGTGATTCTCCCGTACTACATCAGATATGACTTAAATAAAAATGATGAATAAAAGATATCCACATTCCATCAATTGTTAAGTGCCTAGACCGCTATATGTTATCTGGAACGCTCCAGATACGTGCATATCTTAGGAGTTGGAACGGAAAATAGTCATGCATACATCTCACAATATGAGCAACTAAATTAAACTTCTTGTGTAAAAGAAATCTAAATTTTACTTTTTATTAAAGCTTTTTATGCAAACAGACTATTTTGATGGGTGCTTTTGTGGCAAATCATAGGTGGCAAGACATGGAGGAAACCCATATTTTTTTGAAAGTTAGGCTTTCTACTGGCCTCAGGCTGGCTACATGTCTGCAAGAGGCCAGCATGCAGTCTCTCATATTATAATGTTCGCGATAAGACAACACTTGTGTTCAGTATCTCTCTCACTGCCGAATGTCAAGCCTCCAGAGTGCATGTCAAGAATCCAGAGTGAATATGGTCAATTGCTTCTCTTCTATCTATCCAATAGAACTAAATAGCTTTCCTACCTATCATCATAATGAAATATATAGTAATATGTGAAAATTTGCCGACCAAAGAAAAATGAATTTACAAACTAGAATTGGAACAGACAAAGTGCAAGGGTCTATCAATCCAACATAGGAAGAGTCATTAGAATAGCTTCACATCCATTCCATAAGGTTTTAACATGCTCGTTGAGGAAAATGCTTACAAAACCATTACCAGCCTGAACTAGAAGTTAACCCTAGCAAGCATCTAATAGAGGAACTTACAAAGAACACCTCTGAATGTCCCTTACTAGCAAATATCTCTTTAGATTTAATGGCTATAATTGCCACAACATAGATTACTGTATCAACTTATTACAGCGTCTTTAAAGAACATATATCAACTTATGTAGCGTCTTTAAAGAACATAAATCATAGCTTCTTAGCTACTTGAACATCCAGATCACAAAAATGTTTCCATCTCCTCATTCAAAACTTCAATAGGGAAAGCATAAACGTAATGGCAACACAGATGATATGAAATGCTTACCCAAAGTCGAATCTTTTCCAGGCCAGACTAAATTAATGTTCAGATCCTTATATTTACCATTATATCTGACCCATGGAACGCCTTTAGGGAACCTGTTTGTAACAAATGGTTAATCTAGCAAGGTTGACAGGACGAGGACTTGCACGTCATGAGTTTCTATAGAAGCAACACATATGAGCATAAAACAGGTGATTATTACCAAATCAGTTCAAAGCATCAACATGATTCTTCAGTTATATGAAATTTATCAAAGGATCTTCAAATTGTAGACTAACAATAGATATCCAGAAATTTCACAAAAGTTGGTAAAGGTTATCATCTATCCTATGTAGAATTGTGTTTGAATACATGAACATAAAACAGACAACAGCTAGTGGAATCAAAATGCTATACCAACCGAAATTTTCAAATTTATATCAAAACTTATTTATCAAATACTTCTGAATCTTTTTGGAATTCCATACTAATTAAAATACATGAATTTAATAAAAGAAGGAAAATAACAATTCCAAATAAATTCTCACAATATAGATCTCACTCATATATTAGTCACAACTAAAATAACATAGGAAGAAGAAAACTAACAAGTTCCCAATTTATCCAGGCATATCAGTAATATCAAAGTAAGGTAGAAGAAGGGAAAGCCAAGACACAAACTTTCTTCACTTTTTAATGCACAGTGATTAACTCAATAGATTTCAACCATATACAAATCACAGCTAAAATAACCATGTAGAAGTTTGGGGATCTCAATTTTATCCAAGCATATTGAACTAATGTAAAGAAAGACAAAGCTCAAGCCACAAACTTTCCTCTCATTTTAAATGCATAGCAATTAAACTCAATCAAACACAGGACAAACTTAGTTTATTCAAAAAAAAAAAACAAAGTGAAAGTACAATTGACTTAAATTTAGAATTTTAAAAAAAAAAACATTCTTGCCGAAAAGCACGAACTTTGTTCACATTTTGAGTATATTTTGAACACACAACAAAAGTCAAAGTCACTCACAGGGACTCATTAGTATCTTCCACAAGCTGGAACTTGTTGACAAGCGGCTGCGCCTCCGTCTGCATCGCTGAGATCAATTTCAACAAAATGAGATCTCAACAAGAAAAAAGAGGGTGGGGGGAACCCTAAACAACAATAATCACACCATTGGCGAGCGATTACCTATGATGATGACGATCGTCGAGATCGGACGGTCCCCGCCGGCCTTCTCCGCCGCCACGTCCCCGGCGATCTTCTCCGGAGGCGCCATCGCCATCGATGAGGGAGAAAAAGATGCGAGCTTTTTTCTATCGTTCAAAAAGTTATAGACAGAAAGAGAGAGAGAGAGAGAATCAAAGATCCATCAAACAGGGAAATATAATAATGAATGAGCAAATCACTCTCTGATCTTTCTCCCAAGTTCCGAGCGGTACTCCTACTCGCGTACTAGGTTTATACCTTAAACGCGCAGTTTGGAGATATTCTGTGCCGCACGTGTGACGTTTCACAGTGCCACGTCATAGGTTCTATTGGGGGGCACTTATTTTGATCCGGCGGCACAACGGAACCCTCTCCTCTCATTGGGCAAGCAAAACCCTAAAATATACGTTCACACTCGAAAAAAAAAAGGAAGCTCTGTCGGATGGGATCCGCTACCAACCCCAAACAGCAAACAGCTGATTTATAAAAAAAAATATCTGAATAAATTAATTTAATGTTTGATTAACAAGTCAGCCACAACACAGCACAGAGAAGGTTAGCTTCTTGGGGTAGTTAATGTACGACTGGTCCTACGACTCCCTCTCTTGGTACTCCGGCGCTTGACTTGCGGTTTCCGACGAACGAAGTTCAGATGCCCGGTCTCCTTGAACCTCATCCTCTCCGACTCGACATCTCGCAGCCCGGTGGCGTGTCCGAGTACCGCAACGTGTCGTAGCATATCGAATAGCTCATGTATCGCTCCCGAAACGCGAGCATCTTGCGCATTTTTTCAGGGGTCATGGTAGCGAGCCCAGAGTTTGTGATCTCGTCGTCTGCGGCCGAGCACTGGTCTTCAGAGGCGGTGGAGGATAGCTCTTCGATGGGTCGGCGCGACAGCCGACGAGGGCGAGGTCGGTGTATTCGGAGACGAAGGGGCCGTACTGGTAGTTGACGCGATACTTTCCTCCGGATGTGGCCCAAGTGGATGCATCCCATATGGTGGCGTAGACGGACATCGGCTTCGCCGGGTAGTCGCCGCCCATGTCGGCTGTGCGTCTGACGTACCGGATCGGAGTGTCGTCGATGTAGAAGCTGGAGATTGAGAAAACAGTTTGAATTTTGTTAGATTGATGGAACAAATATTCATATATTCATAGAGCAACTAAAAAATAAGCACATGTCTTTTGATCTAAACATCGTTAAAGCTAAGCCTGAGTTACAGACATTCATACAATAACTAACGAGTGTGATCAACAGAATGGACTCTCTTAGCACTCAACCTACATGAGAAACATCACAAGACCTCGGAGTGTCGTGGACGTCATATCTTCTCATTGAGTTACAAACATTTATATAATAACTGATGCTGTGGTTCAACAAATACCACAGGTACAAAAAAAAAAACAAGGTTGTTTGGGGGCGGGATTACATGATTTCATCGGTGGTCCAGAGGATTGAGTAGCGGTGCAGCTCCTTCGTGGGATCAAAGGGGAGGAAGTACCGTTCCTCGCGCCCCCGGCTCGTGCTCCCATTGCCGTAGATGTTGGTCTGCACCCTCCACTGCTTCCCCCATACGTTGCCCAAGAACTCAAAGTCTAGCTCGTCATGGTTCTTCTGAAACACGTCCCCATTCGACATCTGCATGCATTGCAAAATCACAATTTCATTTGGGAACGGATATTGTCAACCAAAAAATTGAGAAAGCCCCTCAAAAAATTTACGAGTTTGTCATTATATATTTTTGACACAACTACCCTCGTAAATACACTAAAATGTCCTTCTCTCCCCTCCCCCCCCGGCGAAATGCCCCCCGCCCCCCTCGTCCGGCGACCCCCCCCCGCCCCGCGAACCCCCCATTCCCGTTGTCTCCCCCCTCCCCCCTTATCGTTCAGTCAGACCGAACAGACACTGTTTTGTTCGATCGGAGTCTGGCTGAACAACACGGGGGAAAGGAGGGAGGGGGAGATGGCCGGGATGGGTGGTTTGCCGGAGGAGAGGAGGGTTTTGCCAGAGGGGAGATGTTTCGCCCGGGGGGGGGGGGGTGGGGTCGAGGGGAGGAAGGAAAGCGGGTTCGCCTGAGAAAGGGAGAGGGGGTTTTCACCGTGGAAGGAGGGTTAGCCAGAGGGGGGAGGGAGGTTAGTTGGGAGGCAGAAGGGGGTGTTCATCGCAGGCGGGGAGGAGAAGAAGGAAGATGAAGGAGGGAGAAGACAGTTTGCTCATTTCAAAAATTTTGATGGTGTCTTAATTGAGAGTGTCTTTCTCATTTTTAGGTGGCAATATCTTTTCCCATTTCCTCACGGTGAGATGTGTGTGTGGTTATTATTCACACTCATTAAATTACTGAACACACTCCACTATTTAACACCTCACAAAATTATTAAACACACCCTTTAAATTTTCTCAAAATTATACAAACTACCCTCACAGTCTTAAATCAAAAAAATTCCCAAATTGCCTACCAGTCCCCCTTAGCTTCCCACCGTCCGCCTCCTCTCGTCCCCTCCTCTTGTACCCCCACCGCTATCGTCCCCTCCTCCTCCTCGTCCCCCACCGCACCCGGCGACGAGATTAGGGGGAGAGTGGTATTTTTTGTGGGAATCCCTCAAAAGATAGGACCTCATAGTTTGCTGATTTTGAGAAGCATGTATTTATTTTAATAGCTGGTGCCAAATGCATTCACCCTCTCTGATAGCACTAAACCAAATAATAGGTAGCTAGCAACCACTCAAAAAGAGAAGATAAATAGCTTCGATATGTAAAATTACTTTTAATAGCATTCCAGCAGTCGAGATCATGTCAAATAGCTTCGATATGTCATGGCACCGGATTCATCTCCTCCGGTAGCTCTCTCTTCGCGTTTATGCCTGAATGCGGAGGAGGGGTACGATGAGGAGGAAGAAGCCGGGGCGGAGGGATGACGACAGGGAGAAGGACGGCAACCATGGCCGTGAGGGGAGCTCAAAATTGTTAAAACGCCCCCCTCAAAAGTCATGTCTATTTTAATTTGTTCATGTTAAGAGTAAAACGGCCTAACAAATTTTAATCTAAAAAATGAGTGTGTTAAGTGTTTTTTGTGGGTGTGAATAACCGCACTCGTGAAAGACTTAAAAGGCACATTTTCGATACTAAATGACTAAAAAGCCCCTTATGACGTCAGAAATCACGGTTTCTGCCCCCGAGACCGCGTCCCCCACCTTTCGGACGCGAGAAATACCCGAAATTACAGCCGCAGTTGACGACAAAATTAGAAGAGAAACTCAAAAAAAAATGACAATTTTTTTTTAATGAAAATGACTGACGGCGTTAAACTCACGTAGAAGGCGACGACGACGCCGGCCGTGTAATCAGACGGCAGCTTGATGGAGGCGCTGAAGAAGCCGTACTGGTACATATCGGCCGATATGAATCCGGAGCCTATTAATTTAATAAATTCCCACCAAAAATTAACGAAATATTTAACAAAATTAATAATCACAATTAGAATAATACAAAAAGGAATATAAATTATTTGACGGAGATTTTTTAGTACCAGAGTAACGGTTGAGGATGAGTTTGACGGAGATGCCGTCGTCGGACTTGACCAGATTGGCCTCGCCGAAGAGGGGGGCGAACCCATCGTCGAAGGAGATCGTCGTCACGTTGATCGCCGTCAAGGTGACGGCCGTTAATGAGAGGAAGACGGTGAGGAAAAGAATCAAACAAAGACTCATCTCTTTTTCTTGTTTGATTTTTTTTTTTAACAAATATTTTTGAGAGTTTTTTGTGGTGTAATTATAACGGTTTGGGGGAGAGAGAGAGGAGATGATGGGAATCGGCAGGCAATTTTAGTTACCAGTTTTGAACATTCCTTTTTGTTGCATTGAGGGCCATTGCTCTAAATTACTAATTTCGCCTTTTTTAATTAATTAATTATTTTTTTTAATTTCCGGAAAACAATAAAAAAATTATTGTTGTTGTTCTTTGTTTTTCTTTGTGGACGATTCGTTGAATTGGTCAATAATTATAGCTAGATCGATGTAATTATCTTGAACATAATTTTTTGAGAGCTTTCAATGGAAATATCCGCGCGTGCGCATGCGTTAAATATGGAGAAGGGCATAAGAGTAATTTCTTGCATAAAAAAAAGGAATTTTTAGATATTTTCTTCCTTTAATTGGTGGAAGACCAAGTCCGTCACTGGCGCCAGGCCTGCCAGCTTTCATTTATTTTACTATATATTATTAATCCATTAATTTTAGAACTAAAATAGACATTATCTGAAATTTCCAAAATTAGGAGATTTATTTACTAATTTAAATTAGGGATTTTTAAGATATAATTGGATGTTGAAATATGAGACCTAGTTATTTTAAAAATTTGTCCATGATTACTCTTTTAGAGAAGCGACACCCAACAGCTTGATAAAGGCACCTACTAGATTAGTGCCCTATAAAAATTATAAACACACTCCACTAAATTTTCAAAAATATTCTTATATCCTCTAAACTTATATTTTTTTCAGGATTTCAAATATACTCTCGTCTCTTTCGTCAAACCGAGAAAAATCCTGTCTTCCACAATTTTATCATCCTCGGCCATGGCAGTGCTCCTCCGTCGCCGCGTCCACCGCCGCACGAGTTCCCCAGCGGTAACTGTACCTTCGGTGAGCACAACTCTTCTTCACTTTATTTACTGATAATTGCAAATTAGGCCACTATTTCCTCAAGATGTTCTCAGCTTGTTTGAGAAATTTTACAGGTAAGAGAAATGTGAGTGCTTTTCTTATAAATTTGAAGAATTGGGAAAGAATTATGAACCTTTTAAGCTTTTCTCTTTTTGTTACTGCTGATAATTTGTTAGATGTTATAGGGTTGAGCTGAGTTTGTGTAGAAATAAGCTTATAATTGCAAAACAGTTCATAATTTACTGAAAAATATCAGTTTTTTTTGACAGGAGAATATAAAATTAGTGAGAACGGTGTTATTTTTTTTTATTATTGAAAATGGGAGTTTTGTACTTTTATTGTTGAGAACTGAAAGAATTAAGGGGATTTTCCTTTGTAAAAGTAAAGCAGAGGCCTTTTTAAAAGAAAAAATTGTGTTTGAAACCCATTAATCAAAACCCCACCCCTTATTATGTTAGCATGACTTTGAAGAAAGAATAATTAATTTAGATCTATTTGAAAGAGAACCGTGAGAATTTTTTAGCTGAATAATGCGACTTAAGGTGAAGTTTGGCATGCATGCTTTATGTTTCACTGGCTGTTTCAATGCTTTGATACAGAAGATGTGGGGTTTCTTCTTCCATCTATGAAGAAAAAGTGACTTTACTTTCAACGAGAGTCCATGTTTTGTGAAAAATTTTAGAGTTTTTTTTAAGGTGAGGAATGGAAGGGGTTGGAGGGAAGAAGAAAAATTGTTGGTGGATGCATTAATCAATTTTGGTGGTGTATTCATCAATATAAAAGTTGAATTTTGTATTTTTTTTATAAATTCAAGAGCATTTGTGTCTTCTTATTTAGAGTTATATTTGTCAATTAAATTTTTGAGCGTCGTGCCAATATCTGCTCCTCTCTTTTAGATAAGTCCTTGACAAGTAATTAAATAATCATCAATCATATTTGTGTGCGTGTGTGAGAGAGAGGGAGAGGAAAATGTAAATCAGTTAATATAAGAGGCAACTTCGTCTTATGTCGCACTCAAAAATCATCTCTCTCGAAAAATTTTTCATGATTCGACCACACTTATCATATTCATGTTATAAGATGTGCATATATAAAAATCAAGTGATTTAGAATTTGTTTACCCATTGATCTAATCGTTCTATTTTATTCTACTGTTAAAAATAGTTAATGTTTGAACTCAAAGAAAATAGAGTAAACAAACTCCAAATCAGGTGATGTTTTATATGTATGTATCTTAAAACATGAAGATGATAATGTGCGATCAGATCTTGAAAATTCAATCAACGACTTAAGTTTTGAGTGCGACATAGAACGAAGTTGTTTCCTGTGTCAGCTGATTCCCATCTCTCTCTCTCTCTCTCTCTCTCTCTATATATATGTAACGCCCCGATCCCAATGATACGGGGACGTCACTGCGACGCATATACGTAGGTCAGATGTGCCCCCACGTATATACGCTAAGCATAAGTACAACAAGTATCAGAGTACAACACACACAGCGTGGTATAATCATATGCCAACTTACAAAATATAAATACAAATTGCACAAGTTATGATAAGCAAAATCACTTTACAAGTGTCCTTTATCACAACCCAAGTCCAAAAAGAGCGATATACAATCAAAAATACAAAAGTGCTCACGTAAGGATGGAGATCCGTGAACCAAAAAAGTGTCGGGCAGGATAGATCTAGAGCTGGTCAGCCTGCTCTCCTAGGTAAGCCAAGTCCTCTGTGGAAGGCTCCACTTCGTTCCAGGCCTCGGAATCTGAATATGCAAATCCAAAGGGTCAAGACATAATACAACAAATGATAGGTAGCCAAGTGACAAGGATTATGAACAGAGATCAATGAAGTAATAATATCAGCAGTGATTAACAAGCGATGCAAATTCTATAAGAGAAAGTCATATGCAATAACTACAGTTAACGTCTTATTATTATTACTTGTCTTACTGTGATATCTAGCTATGTGACCCAGCGTCCCAGAGCACATAGATCCATATCATAGTAAAGCAAGGTTGTTATTGGAAACAGCGGTTATATCGACGAACTATGTTTACAGTGGGTCCCGTGCATGCCCGGGACCACGGCCCAGTATTGTTCCGTTGCTTGAAGACGGAACCTGCCGCTAGGCTAACAGGAGGGTCTTATGTATGCCCTTGTCATGACAGTAAACAGGAAAGGGAGGAAGCACTCCCCTCGGTCCCCTGGAGTACCGCAGGTAAGACCGGAAAATATAGTGCACAACCTAATACCACTGTAACACGAACACATATCGATATTCCGCATATTTCCCCCGACCCAATGTAAGTTGGTGAATTTTATATAAAAGTCGGGTATATCATGCTTGGTGTTTTAGTGATAGCATGAAGAGTGGTGATACTTCATATTTAACAAGTTAAGGAATAGCAATATATAACAACAAGTCATGAAGCCTAATGAAGCAAGATCTATCAGGTAACATGTCATGCAGTGCAGGTATGAAGCATAAACAAGACTAAAACATCATACATATATCAGGGAATATCAAAAATCAAAAAGAAAGGAGTCTGAAATCTGTCCCAGAATTTGGCCTAACGGTCGACCTCCGGTCGACTGCCGGTCGACTGGGATTTACAAAGGCGATCGAATGCCGGTATACTGCCGGTCGACCGTACAAAGTGCGTGAACTCCAGGTTTTGGCCGGTCGACTGTCGGTCGACTGGTCCACATCAATTTCCTAAGCCGGTCGAGTGGTCGGTCGACTGCCCGTCGACCGCCAGCTCAAAATTGTGCACGCTGTGCACATCGGTAGAGTGATCGGTCGACTGCCGGTCGACCGATCCTCTGAAATAGGCTGCTGCTTAGGTCAGAAAATCCAGATTTTTTGTGTGGGTTGATTCTAACAGTTTAAAGGTAGGATTTTTTATGCTATTAGGGGACCTGATCTATCATCACAAGTACACTAGAACAGAGAATAGCCATGGTGATTAATATGTCCACATGGGTATGTTGGATTTAAGTGTTAATGACCTAAAATAGGATTTTTATGTTATAATTGTACAAGGATCTCTACCCTAAGCCTATGGAATATTAATTAGGTCTTGGTGAGTAAAGATACTCACAAGGATGGGTTAATCTGAAGCTTGATCCAAGGGAAAAGGTGTTGGCTTCAATCCACCACTTGATGTTGAAGCTAGGGTGAAGAACTTGTTCTTGGAGTTGCCTTGGGAAGAGATGGTTGAAATTGAGCTCCCTTGATGAAGTCCTAGTGATCTAGAGGTGGAGATGAAGAGGTTGGGTGTTCACTTGGAGCTAGGGTTTGTGAGGAAGAAGGAGATCTTGGAGAGTTTCTTCTCTTGTGAAGAAATGAAGGAGAAGGGGAAATTTGCAAATGAATTGAATTATAGTTTTGGGTCTTTGCAAAGAGGTTGGGATTATGATGGAAGTGGAGGGTTTTCTTGCAAAAATGTGGGGGTGAGGTGTCCCCTCTTGGACACATGGCCGGCCATGGGGAGGAGAGAGAGTTAGTAGGGTTAGGTGAAGTGTGAGTGGGAAATGAGGTGGCACATGAGGTGGAAAAGGATTTTTGCAAATTTTGGAAAAATGTCCGAAATTCAAGTATCTCGGATTGGTCTGAAAATTTTACCAAAAATCAAGAAAAATATTTGAAGACTCATGGTGGAATCCGTTTGAAGAAATACTGTATAAATTTTTAATTAAAAATCCCGGAATCAGTTATTTACAGACTCCGAAAGAATTTTCATAAATTTATAAATTCTCAGAAAAAGTGTATAAGTAGGAAATATGATTCTAAGTAATAAGGTCTAAGGGACTTTCTAAAAATTCCTAACAGTTTGGGAGATAAAAATTCGGGAATCGGTCAGCGGCACTGGCCGACACCGTTTTTGAAGAAATTCATTTTAATTCCAGAAAATTCCAGAAAATCTCATAAAATCTTAAATATTGGAAAATGATATTTGAAATTAAAATCGGTCAAATACGGAAGGTAAATCAGAAAATACGATCGAAAGACTGAATACGTAACTAAGTACGTATCCCGGGAGAGGGGTATTACAATCTACCCACCTTACACAAATTTCGTCCCCGAAATTTCATAAGGTGAAAGATAACAGGAAAAGCAACAGATAGATATGGATACAAGGAAAGATAACGGTAAAGAAGAGTAGAAGAAAAGAGTCTTACCCAATCAAGATGTGAAAAGTTGAGGATAACGCTCCCGGATAGCGTCCTCACGCTCCCAAGTGGCCTCCCCTGGCGCATGCCTGTTCCAAGACACCAATACTAATGGAATAGCTCTGTTCTTCAGTGTCTTGACACTCCTGTCCAGAATGGCCAACGGCTGCTCTTGGTATGATAAATCAGGTTGTAACTCCAGCTCAGAATGATCCAGAATATGGCTGTCATCCCTGACATACTTCCTCAACTGAGATACGTGGAAGACATTATGCACCCCGTCCAAAGATGGCGGCAATGCCAATCTATAGGACACATCTCCCACACGATCCAGGATCTCGAATGGGCCTATATACCTCGGACTTAGCTTCCCACGTGTACCGAACCGGATAACTCCCTTGATAGGTGATATTTTCAAGAACACATGGTCTCCGGTCTGGAACTCCAATGGCCTCCTCCGAGTGTCTGCCCAACTCTTCTGTCTACTCTGAGCAGCCCTGAGATGATCTCTGATAACCCTGACTTTCTCGGTCGACTGCATCAGAATCTCTGGTTCCAAAAGACTCCTCTCACCGACTTCATCCCAACAATCGGTGATCTGCACTTCCTTCCATACAATGCCTCAAAGGTGCCATCTTAATACTTGCCTGATAGCTGTTGTTATATGAAAATTCCGCCAAGTGAAGATGGTCCTCCCATGACCCTCCGAAGTCAATCATGCAAGCCCTCAACATATCTTCAAGGATCTGGATAGTCCTCTCAGATTGTCCGTCTGTCTGCGGATGATAAGAAGTACTGAACTTCAGACGAGTTCCCAGACTTTCTTGGAGACTCTCCCAGAAGTGAGATCTGAATCTGGTGTCTCTATCTGATACAATACTGACTGGAACTCCATGCAGACGAACTATCTCCTTCATATACTTATCTGCCAGAACCTCTGTCGACTGACCCACCCTGAATGGTATGAAGTGAGCTGACTTGGTGAGGCGATCCACGATTACCCACACAGCATTATTACCCCTGGGACTCCAAGGCATGCCGTCACAAAATCCATGGTGATGTGCTCCCACTTCCATTCGGGTATCGGCAAAGGTTGAAGAAGTCCAGCTGATCTCTGATGCTCGATCTTTATCTGCTGGCAGACCAAACACTTGGCAACAAACTGGGCTATCTCTCTCTTCATGGCATTCCACCAAAGTGCTTCTTCAGATCCTGGTACATCTTGTTCCCCCCAGGGTGTATAGAATAAGCTGAACTGTGTGCTTCCTCCAAAATCTTCTGTCTGACTTCTCCTTGGGAACACAAAGTCTATCCCCAAAATACAATGCACCATCTGGACGAATGCAGATATCCGTCCTCAATCCAGCCTCCACCTGAGCTCTGAATGTCTGCAATCTGGGTCCTCCTTCTGAGCTTCCTTGATCTCCTCTATCAATGAGGACTGAATCTGTAAAGCCATGAGTTGCCCGGCCTTATCACCTCCTTGCACCAACATCAAATCCAATCTGATGAACTCCTGAATCAACTCCCTCTGCTGAGTAAGGTGGACTAGCACTCTGTTCTCAGGCATTCTGCTCAGTGCATCTGGAACGGTATTGACTTTGCCGGGATGATACTGCAAGTCATATCGTAGTCCGCCATAAGCTCCAACCACCTCCTCTGCCTCATATTTAACTCCTTCTGTGAGAAAATATACTTGAGGCTCTTGTGATCTGTGTATATCAACACTTTGTCTCCTAGAAGGTAGTGTCTCCAGATCTTCAAAGCAAATATCACAGCTGCCAACTCCAAGTCATGAGTTGGGTAATTCCTCTCATGAGGCTTCAATTGCCTAGATGCATATGCTATAACATGATCATGTTGCATAAGCACACACCCCCAGGCCTTTACCCGATGCATCACAGAAAATGACCATCCCTCCTCTTCCTGAAGGGGTCCTCAAGATTGGAGCTGATATAAGCCTCTGCTTCAACTGCTCAAATGCTGCATCACATTCTCCTGTCCATATGTATCTCTCCCCTTTTCTGGTGAGTCTGGTCAACGGAGCTGCAAGTCTAGAGAAATCCTGGACAAAGCGCCTGTAGTATCCGGCTAGTCCCAGAAAGCTCTTTATCTCAGTCACCGTCTTCGGAACTGGCCAATTCTTCACTGCCTGGACTTTACTAGGATCAACTGAAATTCCTTCTGCTGAAACTATGTGTCCAAGGAAAGCTATGCCGTCCAACCAGAATTCACACTTGCTCCTTTTGGCATGAAGCTGCTCCTGTTGAAGAGTCTGCAACACAATCCTCAAGTGCTCTGCATGCTCCTTATCATTCTTTGAATAGATCAGAATGTCATCTATAAATACAACTACAAACTGATCCAGGTAAGGAGAGAACACTCGGTTCATCAAGTCCATGAAGACTGCAGGGGCATTTGTGACTCCCGAAAGGCATAACCAGAAACTCATAGTGGCCATATCGGGTCCTGAATGCCGTCTTCGGAACATCCTCCTTCTTCACCCTCAGCTGATGGTAACCGACTGCAAATCTAACTTAGAAATACACGGGCTCCATGAAGCTGATCAAATAAATCATCAATCCTGGGCAAGGGGTACTTGTTCTTGATGGTGACCTTGTTCAACTCCCTATAATCAATACAAAGCCTCTTACCACCATCCTTCTTATTTGCCAAGAGCACTGGAGCTCCCCATGGTGAAGTGCTTGCCGAATCAACCCCTTGTCTGAATACTCCTGCAGTTGCCTCTTCAAGATCTCCAACTCTGTCGGTGCCATCCGGTACGGAGCCTTAGATATAGGAGCTGTCCCTGGAATTGTATCAATGGAGAACTCCACTATCCTCTCCGGTGGAAGTCCTGAAATCTCAGCAAAGACTTCTGGAAATTCATCCCACACTGGCACTCCCTTCTGAACCTCCGAAGTGGTCATCTGAATCTCCTTCTTAGCAGGCTTCACCTCTCCACTAAACTGGAACTCCGGCTGATGCGGGATTCTGAAATTGATCATCCTCCCTCTACAGTCGATCACAGCATAGTACTGACTGAGCCAAGTCATGCCTAAGATCACGTCGTACCCTTTGGTGTCTAGTACGAGCATGTCTATGGCCAAGATCTTCCCACAAAGCTCCACTGGACAGTCAGCACAAACTCTAGAAGATACAACTACCCCATTCCCTGTACTTATCTCCCACTTGTGGTCTAAAGCCTTAACAGGTATGGAATGAACAGCCACAAAATGGTCGGAGATATAACAGTGGGATGCACCCGAATCGAAGAGAGCGAGAACAGGTATAGAATGAACTCTGATGTTACCTGTAATCACCTCCTCTGAAGCCTCAGCCTCCTCTGCTGACAGGTTGTAGGCCTGACCTCTACCACGTCCTGCTGCCGTCCTGGCTCCTCTCTGCACTGGGCGAACAACATGCGGTGGAGGAAGGGGAAGAGCTCTCCTCATCACTGGTCCCTGGTTCCTCTGCCCAACTGGCCCTGGTAGTACCCTCTGTCCATACTGCTCTTGAGGTGCCGGCAAGGTTTGGTTAGCAAACCCCATTCTCCTGTGTGGACAGGTCTCCACGGCATGGTCTCGTGCTCCACCACCAAACACCATCCGTTTGCCCTCCGGCAATTCTGCTGGGAGTGTCCTGGCTTCTGGCAAAAGTTGCAGATAAGACCTGGTCGAGCCATCTGGTAAGGAACTGCTCTGAATGGTTGCCTGGCCTGAACCTTCGCTGCCCTGGACGGTCCTCCTCTACCCACCGTACAAACGGCCTCTTCATGGCCTGGTCCATCCTCTGATCTCCTTGCTTCTTCTCAAACCCACGCTCCACCTCTCGAGCGCTGGTGAGAACTTCTGCATAGGTCTTCAGATGATGGGCATTAGGAACATCTGAATGTCCATTTGCAGACCTTGCTGGAACCGGCTTGCCCTCTTCTCCTCATCTGCTATCATGTACGGGGCGAAGCGACTCAACCTGAGAAATTCTGCAGCATACTCATCTACGGATCCATCCCCCTGTTGAAGCCTGATGAACTGCTCCTCCATGTCCTTCTGAGCATGGCGGGGAAGAACGACTGTAGAAGCTCTTGGAGAACGTATCCCAAGAGATAGGTTTTTCCAAGCGAGCTTCCTCTGCAAGCCACCAAGTCCTGGCTATGTCCTTCAGCTGGATCTTTGCAACCTCCACTTGGTTCTCCTTAGGCACCCTGGCGGCGTTCAGCAGATCGGTGGTGTCTGTTAACCACTGTTCAGCCTCCAATGGCCTCTCGACTCCCGTGAATACGGCCGGCTGTAGCCGTCGGAAGTCTGAGATGTTCCCCGGCTTCTGCTCCTTCGGGGCTGCCAACTCCTGCCTGAGGAGCTCAGTCTGCTGATGCTGATTCTCCATCTGCTGTTGCTGGTTTCCCAGCATAGTCTGAATGATCCTCAGGACATCAGCACCCTCTCCTCCTACGGGTCCATTCGGTACTTGCCCGATGTTGTTGCGACCCGAACGTCTCTCCATACCGAAAGGGATAAGATCTGGAATTGGAAACAAAGGGAAGGAGTTTAGGATACGAGGAATGAATCAAGGACGAAGTCGAGAAGGACTATATAACTTTGTACATTGTAGTTGGCATTAGCAAATCACTAGAATTTGCCACTTGGTTGTACTTTTAGGTTTGAGAGCCTAGGCTCTGATACCAACCTGTAACGCCCCGATCCCAATGATACGGGGACGTCACTGCGACGCATATACGTAGGTCAGATGGTGCCCCCACGTATATACGCTAAGCATAAGTACAACAAGTATCAGAGTACACACACACAGCGTGGTAATACATATGCCAACTTACAAATATAAATACAAAGTTGCACAAGTTATGATAAGCAAAATCACTTTACAAGTGTCCTTTATCACAACCCAAGTCCAAAAAGAGCGATATACAATCAAAAATACAAAAGTGCTCACGTAAGGATGGAGATCCGTGAACCAAAAAGAAGTGTCGGGCAGGATAGATCTAGAGCTGGTCAGCCTGCTCTCCTAGGTAAGCCAAGTCCTCTGTGGAAGGCTCCACTTCGTTCCAGGCCTCGGAATCTGAATATGCAAATCCAAAGGGTCAAGACATAATACAACAAATGATAGGTAGCCAAGTGACAAGGATTATGAACAGAGATCAATGAAGTAATAATAATCAGCAGTGATTAACAAGCGATGCAAATTCTATAAGAGAAAGTCATATGCAATAACTACAGTTAACGTCTTATTATTATTACTTGTCTTACTGTGATATCTAGCTATGTGACCCAGCGTCCCAGAGCACATAGATCCATATCATAGTAAAGCAAGGTTGTTATTGGAAACAGCGGTTATATCGACGAACTATGTTTACAGTGGGTCCCGTGCATGCCCGGGACCACGGCCCAGTATTGTTCCGTTGCTTGAAGACGGAACCTGCCGCTAGGCTAACAGGAGGGTCTTATGTATGCCCTTGTCATGACAGTAAACAGGAAAGGGAGAAGCACTCCCCTCGGTCCCCTGGAGTACCGCAGGTAAGACCGGAAATATAGTGCACAACCTAATACCACTGTAAACACGAACACATATCGATATTCCGCATATTTCCCCCGACCCAATGTAAGTTGGTGAATTTTATATAAAAGTCGGGTATATCATGCTTGGTGTTTTAGTGATAGCATGAAGAGTGGTGATACTTCATATTTAACAGTTAAGGAATAGCAATATATAACAACAAGTCATGAAGCCTAATGAAGCAAGATCTATCAGGTAACATGTCATGCAGTGCAGGTATGAAGCATAAACAAGACTAAAACATCATACATATATCAGGGGAATATCAAAAATCAAAAAGGAAAGGAGTCTGAAATCTGTCCCAGAATTTGGCCTAACGGTCGACCTCCGGTCGACTGCCGGTCGACTGGGATTTACAAAGGCGGTCGAATGCCGGTCGACTGCCGGTCGACCGTACAAAGTGCGTGAACTCCAGGTTTTGGCCGGTCGACTGTCGGTCGACTGGTCCACATCAATTTCCTAAGCCGGTCGAGTGGTCGGTCGACTGCCCGTCGACCGCCAGCTCAAAATTGTGCACGCTGTGCACATCGGTAGAGTGATCGGTCGACTGCCGGTCGACCGATCCTCTGAAATAGGCTGCTGCTAGGTCAGAAAATCCAGATTTTGTGTGGGTTGATTCTAACAGTTTAAAGGTAGGATTTTTTATGCTATTAGGGGACCTGATCTATCATCACAAGTACACTAGAATAGAGAATAGCCATGGTGATTAATATGTCCACATGGGTATGTTGGATTTAAGTGTTAATGACCTAAAAATAGGATTTTTATGTTATAATTGTACAAGGATCTCTACCCTAAGCCTATGGAATATTAATTAGGTCTTGGTGAGTAAAGATACTCACAAGGATGGGTTAAATCTGAAGCTTGATCCAAGGGAAAGGTGTTGGCTTCAATCCACCACTTGATGTTGAAGCTAGGTGAAGAACTTGTTCTTGGAGTTGCCTTGGGAAGAGATGGTTGAAATTGAGCTCCCTTGATGAAGTCCTAGTGATCTAGAGGTGGAGATGAAGAGGTTGGGTGTTCACTTGGAGCTAGGGTTTGTGAGGAAGAAGGAGATCTTGGAGAGTTTCTTCTCTTGTGAAGAAATGAAGGAGAAAGGGGAAATTTGCAAATGAATTGAATTTATAGTTTTGGGATCTTTGCAAAGAGGTTGGGATTATGATGGAAGTGGAGGGTTTTCTTGCAAAAATGTGGGGGTGAGGTGTCCCCTCTTGGACACATGGCCGGCCATGGGGAGGAGAGAGAGTTAGTGGGGTTAGGTGAAGTGTGAGTGGGAAATGAGGTGGCACATGAGGTGGAAAAGGAATTTTGCAAATTTTGAAAAAATGTCCGAAATTCAAGTATCTCGGATTGGTCTGAAAATTTTACCAAAATCAAGAAAAATATTTGAAGACTCATGGTGGAATCCGTTTGAAGAAATACTGTATAGATTTTTAATTAAAAATCCCGGAATCAGTTATTTACCGACTCCGAAAGAATTTTCATAAATTTATAAAATTCTCAGAAAAAGTGTATAAGTAGGAAATATGATTCTAAGTAATAAGGTCTAAGGGACTTTCTAAAAATTCCTAACAGTTTGGGAGATAAAAATTCGGGAATCGGTCAGCGGCACTGGCCGACACCGTTTTTGAAGAAATTCATTTTAATTCCAGAAAATTCCAGAAAATCTCATAAAATCTTAATATTGGAAAATGATATTTGAAATAAAATCGGTCAAATACGGAAGGTAAATCGGAAAATACGATCGAAAGACTGAATACGTAACTAAGTACGTATCCCGGGAGAGGGGTATTACAATATATATATATATATATATATATATATATATATATATATATATAGAGAGAGAGAGAGAGAGAGAGAGAGTTGTGTCCTTTCAAAAGGATTTAAGGTCGAATCCTTCTCATTCAAATACCAACATCCCACATCTGAATAGAAGATCCACTCAATTGAAGTTGATCTATATTATTTCAAGTATCTATAAACTAAAAGTCAATTGTTTTGAATGCTTTTTGCCCATGCATCAAGTAAGGAAAAAACGAAGGGCCTACTTAGCGAGTTGGTTAGTTTAACAGTGTAGAAATTTGAAACCTAATAAAAAATGGTTTGTAGGAGTTTTTAAATGTTTAGATCATAATCAAATGGCCTGAGCGGGAATTTGTATGTCTAAAGATGTAAATCTAACCAACTCACTACTTTCGGTCGTCCATTTTGCGCCGCATGATGGATGGGAAAAAAGTATTCAAAACACTTTGATTTATAGATACTTGAAATAATATAGATCAACTTCAACGGATTGGATCTTGTATTTGAATGTCAGAGGGTTAAATTTGAGTGGGAAGGATTCAGACTCAAATCTTTTTGGAAGGAACAAATCTATATCTCTCTCTTTACGAGTGTGTGTGTGTGTGAGAGAGAGAGAGAGAGAGGAATATGTACCTCAGTCGCCAGCTGAGAGAGACTCTATCAGCTGTCACTTTAATATGGTCGCAAACTGACTTCAACATGGTCGAACTTCACTGTAACATGATCGCAATCCTAAAAAATCATATATTGTCAGTGTAATTAGGACTGTGACCATGGTAGCAGCCCTCAGAAAAAGACTGCTACTTTGGTCTCACCATGGCAGCAGTCCTCATAAAATCACTGCGATATAATCACAGTCCTAATATAAAAATGCAACCATAGTACCATCAACCAAAATAGTGGTTGAAATTCAGCCACTTTACGCCAGCTGACAGAGTATGAGGAATCTGTACCTATGCCGCCAGTTGAGAGAGACTCTGTCAGCTGGCGCAAAGTGGCTGAATTTCAACCACTATTTTGGCTGCTGGTACCATGGTCGTAGTTTTATATGAGGACTGTGATTATGTCGCAGTGGTTTTATGAGGACTGCTGCCATAGTCGCAGTCTTTTCTAAGGACTGCGACCAAGATCGCAGTCTTTTTCTGAGGGCTGCTATCATGGCCGCAGTTCTAATTACACTGAAATTATATGATTTTTTAGGACTGCGACATGTTACAGTGGACTGCGATCATGTTGCAGTAAGTTTACGACCATATTAAAGTGACAGCTCAGAAAGTCTCTCTCAGCTGGCGGCTGAGGTACATTTTTCTACACACATATTGAACACGTCATGATCTATTAATTGAACACGCGACAGTGATTATGCGATAATCACATGTGCGGGCTTGTTTGAAAGAAGCCCAACCTTTATAGGCCCACCCCACGAGAAGCCCTTCTGGCTCACATGGGCTTGCTAACCAGCACTGCGATTTCTTTTTTTTTTTTAAATGACATGTAATTTTATAGCTATGTTTTTAATATAAATAAATAGATCCTAGTCATGGTATAACTTTTTTTTCCTTTTTGCCTTTTTTTTTTTTTTTTTTTTGGCCAAGGGAAAACATGTGGGAGAAGACAATCTTACAAATGGTCATAACCTTAAAAGAGAGAAGTAAAAAATCACGAGACGATGACATAGACTTTATATAAAGTTGTGTTTTTGGTAGTCGCTTGGGTCTCATCATTTCCTCTCTACGAGGAGGCATCTCTTGTCTAGAAATTAGATAACTATTTTGTCGAGGTTTTTAGAGATTTATATATTGTCCTTAAGTATTGTCTCTTTGAACGCTTGTGCCGTTTTAAGTAAGGTACCATTACATTGAAAGTTATTTAGAGATTTATTGAGAGCATGCCAACTTAAAATTCATAATTTAGATGCTTGTGTTACATAAGTCTCATTCTAATTGGACCTATTTAAAACAAGTATGAACATAGACCAAATAGTCATATTTTTGCAGCTCTCTCTCTCTCTCCCCCTCTCTCTAAGTATTTTTAGGTTATTTTTTTATAAACATATTTTTGATGATTCCTATCACTGAAAATGAGCTCTTCCCATTGACCAAATCTGGTGTGAAACTGACAACTGGCCCCCTTTCTAGCTCTTAGCAAGTCATGACAAAGCATCAAAGCTTGACAAGAAACAGAGAAAATTGTTGGCTTTTGGTGGTGGCTTTTTTTGTCTTGGTATAATTTAATTACCAAGTATGCATCATTTATGTGCTTGATATCAACTTATATAAAGATTGCAACATTTCGTTTATGACTGATTATTTTTTTTAATTTAATTTAGTTACCGATTCGTGACTTTATGACTGATGTTTTTTTTTTTTTTGGGTATGTTGACCTAATCTACAACAAAATTAGAATGTTATTTGATTAATTTAGTTTACAATCAATAAACATACATAAACACTTTTTAGGACCATGTCACCACATTGAGCTTTATTGTTATTTTTTCTTTTCTTTTTTTTTCCCCTAATTCTGTAAACTCTAGTATGTGGTAAAATTTGGTATAATCAGTCTGAAATCAAACATCCATAGTTGATCGACACATAGCTCACTGTTGTAGTTGTTTACACGGCTATTTCTCGAGTGGGGCGTACTAGGTTTTATTAAGAGTAAAATATTTATCTTTTGTTAATTCTTTTTTAAATGAAACATGCAACCCGAAGTTTTTCTCTTAAAGAAAAAGAGAAAACAAATGACAATATAATAATAATAATAATAATAATAATAATAATAATAATAATTATGATGTCTCATTCTATGGCTATGGTGGGAAACCCTCCCACCAAACCCTTCATAATAAAACTTTGGTCCCCTACAATTTCTTTCAGATTGTCTAATTTGAAAATTGCAGGCAAGATCTCAACTTTCTGGCAACAGTTGTCTTATCCTTCTACTCAATGTTTCTTATAACCACCTCCACTTAAAGTACACCAAGGCACAAAATCCATGCCTTGAGAGCCAATTGTACCTAAACCTCAAAGGACACTTGGGCCTTTATGGGGGCAATCATGCATGCCACTAAAGATTGAAGAATGGGCAGCTCTTGGAGATCCTTGGCCTCCCTTTAGGGGCCGTTTGGTTAGGGGGTGAAAGTGCGAAAGTGAAAAAATAAGAAAGTAGTAATAGTTCCTTTTGGAATTTAGGAATTGGTTAGTGAATTTTTCGATGTTTGGATGTTGTTGGGAAGTGTGGTTTAAAAAATGTTATGTCTTTTCCGGTGTTTGGATGGTAATATGAAAGTCAAAGTGTAACGCCCCGATCCCGCAGGTACGGGGACGTTATGGCGACGTACATACGCAGGGCGGAAAACCCTCACGTACGTACGCTAAGCCTCAGTACAGGACAGAACCTCCATATATACATGAGTTCCAGCATGAAATAAGTACAAGAATACCTGCAGAAAGGGGTGAGTGATCATAACAGATAAGAAGAACAGTGATAAATACGATAACAACAATAAATTACAAGGATACCTATGAATGGGGCCGATGAGGAATCTCCTAGGTGACTCCAAGGCACTATCCGATAATACGGTAACTCGGATCTCCAATCTGGGCACGCAAACCCAGGGTCGTCAGAAAGCGACCTAGTGAGTGGTAAAATGAAGGAGGCAGTAATATATATATATATATATATATATATATATATATATATATATATATATATATATATATATATATATAAAGGAATACAAGCACGATAATAATATAGAATACATAATGTAGGACTAGTGATCCCATAGAATAAGGATATAATAAGTAGTAGAGATATATAAACATGTAAGCAGGAGAAATATATAACCATGTCATCTTTTAATACCATCCCTAAACCGGTATATCATCGGGTCATGTCTATAGTCGTGTCCAGTTGATCGAATAAATGGTGACGTGATAGAAATGACATGCGAGTGGCGACGTGATAGACGTGTACAGGCAGATAGGCCTATGCAATGTAATCACTATACGGTGTGGTGTATATACAGTAATGATGCCTGCTGTACAGAAAGCATAATATATACAATGCAGAACACGCGTCGTATGCCATGCAATGCAGAACATGCGTCGTATGCCACCACAGAAAGTATAACATATGCCAGATAAAGTAACAAGTATACAGGTAACATGATATCGGATAAAGTAGCATGAACAATAACAAGATAGCATATATGTACCAGGCATGTCATGTCATTTATACAATAGTAGCAATCAGTACCGCCTGCTATTTTAATTACTCTCTTCCAGTGTCCCATACCACTGGCAGTTCATACTGGAGCCCGCACTCCAGTCGAACCCATCCGGACATGGCCTATGGGTACCATTATCCAAACGAGAGAGTAACCGAATAAAAAGTGTTCCCGACGTCACTATTGTGTATATATGTGAAAACAGAATATATGCAATGACGAGTATACATATACATGAGTAGTATGCCACCACAGAAAGTGTAACATGTACCGGGTAGAGTAACAAAGTATACAGGTAACATGATATCGGATAAAGCATCATGAACAGTAACTTGTACAACTAAACATGTCTCAGGCAAGTCATGTCATTTATACAATAGTAGCAATCAGTACCACCTGGTATTTTAATCAATCTCTTCCAGTATCCCATACCACTGGCAGTTCATACTGGAGCCCGCACTCCAGTCGAACCCATCCGGACATGGCCTACGGGTACCATTATCCAAACGAGAGAGTGACCAAATAACAAGTGTTCCCGACGTCACTATTGTGTATACTGTTATATTATGTTATTTGGAAACCTATGGTCGAAGAGCTCTTATCGGGTGGGTGTATCCTGTGCATACCCGGGACAACGGCCTTACCAGATCCCTGGCTGCTGAGACCAGGGCCAGCCCGCCAGGGCTGTAACATGTAACGGGAATCTCAATGAGCTAAAACAATAACGGGAGCTCATGAGTAACAGATGGTAGCCAGCACTACCCCGTCCCCTGCAGTGGGACAAACAATATGGATTCAGTACATCCACCCGATATGACCTAATCAACCGTCAAGTCTCCCCCACCCCAAGTTATCTTTATGATCTGATATGTCAAGTATACAAGGTAACAAGAACAAATACAGTACATGATACGGTAACATGTTAACTGGACCTGAGCTCTGGTGATAGCATAGAACAATATAACGGGAAACGGGAACAATATAACGGGAAACAATATAACGGGAAACGGGAACAATAGATGTGGGATTCCACTCATCGCATATCAACAGCTCTCATGTCCAGTAACGGGAATATCCATATCAGTAACAGGAAACAAGCATATAACATGGATACGGTAACATGGAACAATAAGGCATGTAGAATGCACAGTGATCCATATGACAAGAAGATAGCAACAACACATGCATGTATATTTGTGCGGTGAGCATATGTAGCAGTGCTGTCTGTGTAACAAGTATCCGTGAAGTGGTGCATGTATATATCTGTGGGACATGAATACGAAATAATAGTGTGACGTGTCATAGTACTGGTGCAACATGTACATGTAATAACAGTGGTCAGTGTCTAATATCATGTACAGTGAACTACAGTATCCGTGTAATGATGATAACCATAATATGACCTGCGGTACTTAGCCGTGTACTAGTGGAACATAGTTGTGTAACCATAATCCGTGTAACAGACATAAACGGTGTCTAGCAGGTCTGTCTAGTGACCGTGTAGTCTTACAGCGTATCTGTAGATCAGTATATATGTAACGTGACTGCGAACATAAGAGTGTACAAGAGTATGGTGACATAGTGGCCCGGATGTCAGGGGTACATGAACATGACATAATAGACATCCAGACAATCAACGTCTTTTAGTTATCAGGCATATTATCCATACAGTATTTATGACCGTGTTTTAATATTGTTTACAATTTACCGGTAATCATGTTTTATGTAAAGAACGCAACCAACTCAATCAATATGATCAAAAGATAATTCATAAAATAAAACACTCACAAACTTGTCGTAGGAAGGTAGGTCTCGCTCCCACGGTCGCAACGGATCCAGAATCGTCCAATCAGAGTCCGGATGCTCTAGTTATCGCCCGATGACTAAATCATAACAAAAAGGGTAAATATGTAAATAACAATATTGCAAACGCAAATATTGAAATGTAATAGGGGGTGTTATGCAAATTACCTGTAATGGATTTGGATGCGGGTTTGGGCTCATAACGGGTCGGGTCCAGATCCACAACCCAAACCCGTAACTTAAGTTAAATGGGTAACGGGTTATTGGGTAGCGGGTAGTGGCTAAATGGGTTAATGGGTGTAACCCTTAACCCAATAATGGGTTAATGGGTTTGGGTTCTAACCCAAACCCACAAAGGAGATAAAGGAGGAGCAGCAGCAGCTTCTAGCTGCTGCTGTGCATTTGCGTGGCCGGCCGGCTAGCTCAGCTGGCCGGCGGCGGTCCTGGCCGCCGCCGGCGGCTCCGGCCCCAAGGGAGCGTGAGAGAGAGAGTGGGAGCCTGGCCGCGCGGCTGCGCGGCCATGGCGGCCGGAGGGGGCGCCACCACGCCTGGCCGGGGGCGCCGGTCACCGCGGCGCGCCGGCGGCGGCCACGGGCGTGGGTCAGGCCCACGCCCGACGTGGAACAGGGAATTGGGGGGAAAGAAGGTAGAGAGAGAGAGAGGAGAGAGAGGAGATAGTGTTTAGAGAGAGAGTGTGTGTGTTTTTGCTAAGTGGAGAGAGAGAGTTAGGGGAGAGAGAGAGGATTTAAAGGGGAAGAAAGCGGTGGAAATGGGTTGAGGCGGTGGGGGACTCTTCTAGAGAAAGGAAGAAGAGAAGGGAAAAGAAGGGAAAGAAAAAGGAATAAAAAAATAAAAATAAAATTTTAATAGTATAATATTAGCCCAAAATTTGACCAGCTCTGATCGGTACCCAAAAATTACAAAAATAGAGAATATTACGCTGAGATGTAATATGAAAACGGTTTAAAGAAATTCAGTCTGGTTTGCAAATTAAAAATCCCAGAGTGTCTCCCCGATACCGAGCGACACCAGTTTGGCCGGATTTTTGATAAATTCAGAAAATCTCCAAAAATACCGCAACGTAGATAACACGATTGTAAGACATTTGGTGAAAGTGGATTCTCAAAATTGTACTCCGTTTGTGAAAGAAAAATCGTAAAACCTATTATTGGTAGCGGTCGACACCGACATAGAGATTTTCCAAATAATCCAGAAAATTCCAAAAATCCTGAAAAATCTCAAATATTAGAAAATGATTTTTGAAACTGAAATCGGCTCAATCGGACTACTATGGAGGTCAAATCAATTTTGTATGTCGTATCGCATACGGATACGGTGATACGTACATCAGGGAGCAGGGGTTACATTTCTCCCCACCTTACAGAAAATTTCGTCCTCGAAATTTCAAATCAGGTGTGAGAACAAGATTTCCAGCCCCAAAGCTTAAATGTTACGGGTCCACGACACTTCCGCTGCGCACTCTGCTAGCTATAAGGAACTCGGGATGGAGAAGTATAGTAGTGAACTAATCCTAACGGATGAGAAGCAAGACGATGCAAGGAAAGCGAGAAGGAAATCAGATGTTCTGGTTGACAACTGGCAGGAAGGAAGGACTACAAACGAGTCAAGGAATGAATTGTCAAGGTCATGGTATTCTTGTACTCGTTGCTGGAATCTCCAAATTCAGATATAGATCAGTTAATCTGAACCTGATTGTATTGTTGGTAAGAGCCCGAGGATTGACCCAGGTGGTTACCCACACCAGGTGTGAACCTAAGCTCTGATACCACAATGTAACGCCCCGATCCCGCAGGTACGGGGACGTTATGGCGACGTACATACGCGAGGTGAAAACACACTCACGAGTACGTTAAGCCTCAGTACAGGATATCACCTCCATATTTTATAAGCGTTCCAGCATGAAATAAGTACAAGAATACCTGCAGATAAAGGTGAGTGATCATAACAGATAGGAAAAACATGGACAAATAAGATAACAGCAATAAAACATAAAGATACCTATGAAGGGTCTCGATGAGGAGTCTCCTATGGAAACCCAATGGACTATCTGACCAAACGATAACTCGGATCTCCAACCTGAGCACGCAAACCAGGGTCGTCAGAAAGCGACCTAGTGAGTGGTAAAATGAAGGAGGTAGTAATATATACAATAGTAATACAAGCATAATACATGATGTTGTCTAGTGATACCATATATAAGTATATCATAAGCAGTAGAAATATAAAATCATGTCAGTCTTTTAATACCATCACTACCTAGCCGGTTATCATCAGGTCATGTCTCTAATCGTATCCAGGTTATAGCATAAATAATGGTGTCTAGTGGTGACGTCATAGAAATGAACATGCTAGTGGAGACGTGATAGAAGTGAACATGCAGATGGGCATATGCAATATAAACATAATACGGTGTTGTACATAGACATATATGCAATGAATAGATGCAATGATATATGCAATGATATGTGAAAACAGAATATATGCAATGACGAGTATACATATACATGAGTAGTATGCCCCACAGAAAGTGTAACATGTACCGGGTAGAGTAACAAAGTATACAGGTAACATGATATCGGATAAAGTATCATGAACAATAACTAATACACTAAACATGTCTCAGGCAAGTCATGTCATTTATACAATAGTAGCAATCAGTACCACCTGGTATTTTAATCAATCTCTTCCAGTGTCCCATACCACTGGCAGTTCATACTGGAGCCCGCACTCCAGTCGAACCCATCCGGACATGGCCTACGGGTACCATTATCCAAACGAGAGAGTGACCAAATAACAAGTGTTCCTGACGTCACTATTGTGTATACTGTTATATTATGTTATTTGGAAACCTATGGTCGAAGAGTTCTTATCGGGTGGGTATATCCCGTGCATACCGGGACAACGGCCTTAAACAGACCCCTGGCTGCTGAGACCAGGGCCAGCCCGCTAAGGCTGTAACATGTAACGGGATCTCAATGAGCTAAAACAATAACGGGATGCTCATGAGTAACAGACGGTAGTCAGCACTACCCCGTCCCCTGCAGTGGGACAAACAATGGATCCAAACATCCACCCGATATGATCTAATCAACCGTCAAGTCTCCCCCATACCCAAGTTATCTTTATTATCTTATATATCAAGTATAAAAATGTAACAAGAACAAATACAGTACATGATACGGGTAACATGATCACTTGACCTGAGCTCTATTGATAGCATAGAACAATATAACGGGAAACGGGAATAATATAACGGGAAACGGGAACAATAGATGTGGGATTCCACATATCACGTATCAACAGCTCTCATGTCCAGTAACGGGAATATCCATATCAGTAACAGGAAACAATCATATATAACATGAATACGGGAACATGGAACAATAATACATGTAATATGCACGGTGATCCATATGACAATAATAGATATACAAGCAACGCATGTATACCGGTGAATATATATCATAGTGATTCATGAACATGTTAGACTAGTGTCATGTGGAACAGTGATGTGTAAACAGGACATAACTGGGTACCAAGCATCCATGTAACGACGATAACAATAATATGAAATGACGGCATTCCGTGAAGTGGTGCACGTGAATACAAACTAATAGTGTGCTGTGTCATAGTATCTGTGTAACGGTGATACATATACATGCGACAACAGTGTCCTATGTGACAGGATGTATAAGTCACGGTGTTCCGAGTGTACACACACTAATATTAGTCTAACAAGTTTCTATGTATCAGATGGACGTACACATACAATGCGCTGTAGGTAAACAACCGTGTCCGGTGTAAGATGGCTATATCATCTACTCGAGTGTTTTATAGGTATCAGCACAGGATTAAACATAGACATCCAGTGTCACACTCAACGTCTTTTCGTTATCAGGCATATTCTAAGTACAGTGTTTATTACAGTGTTTTAATATTGTTTACAATTTAGTAGATATGAACAATGGGGATTTACCGGTAATCATGTTTTATTGTAATAAAACAACTAAGTTCAATTAATATACTAAAAAGACAATTTATAAAATAAAAATACTCACAAACTAGTCATGGGAAGGTAGCTCTCTTTCCCACGATTGCAACGAATGCAGAATCGTCCAAATCGGAGTCCGGATGTTCCCGATATCGCCCGAATACGAAAAGAAATAAAGTGGGTTAAATATGTAATAAAATTATTGATATGCAAATAAGAAATAAGCACAGGGTTTTTTTTTTGCAAATTACCTTTATTGGGCCGGTTTGAATTGCAAATGGGTCGGGTTTGAGTTAAACCTAAACCCGAACCCATTGGGTTTTCACCCAACAGATCAACAGTAGCAGCAGCAGCCGGGTGCTGCTGCTGCCGCCGCCCTTGCCGCCGCCGCCGCGCGGCCGCCCGCTGACGCCGGCGCCTCCCCGGCGCCGCTCCGGCGCCAGATTTCCCCACGCGAGAGTAAGGGAGAGAGAGAAGTGGGTGGGGCTGATGCCCCCCACCAGCACCGCCGGCCTGGCCGGCCTCCGGCGTGCCGCCGGCCTCCCCTGCTTGCGTCTGCAGAGAGAGAGGGGGCGGTTTGCAGAGAGAGAGAGAGGGAGAAATATGGAGAGAGGGAGAGAGAAGTGAAGAGAGAGAGAAGTGAAGAGAGAGAGAGAGAGTAGAAGAAAGAGAGAGGGTTTGGAGAGAGAGAGAGTTTGGGAGAGTGAAAGAGAGAATAGGGGAGAAAGAGAGAGGAGAGAATTTTATAAAGGAGGGGGAAGAGTCGGTGGAGAGAGGCGGTGGGGGAATTCGCTGGAAGAAAGAAAAGAAAAGAATATTAAAAATTAATATTTTATTATTATTAAATTGACCGATATTCGACCAGCTCCGAACGGTGCCCAAAAATTACAGAAAATAAAGATTATTACCCTGAGACGGACTATGAAAACGGTTTAAAGAAATTCAATCCGGTTTGCAAATTAAAAATCCCGGAAGCTGTCGCCGGTATCGGGCGACACCGGTTTGGCCCGATTTTCGATAAATTCAAAAAAATCCCAAAAAATGCCCTAACGTCGGTCATATAATTCTAAGATATAAGGTGAAAGCAGATTCTCAAAATACAACTTTGTTTGTGCAATAAAAATCGAAAAGCCGATTATCGGTATCGGTCGACACTGACTACGGAGATTTTCCAAAATAATCCAGAAAAATTTCAGAAAATTCTGAAAATATTCTGCCTAGACACAACACAGTAGTATGGTTATATTACATACTTCATCTGCATGTTCATTCCTATCACGTCACCACTAGACAACATTCATTATTATATAAAACGGGAGACAACTATAGACATGACCTGATGATAACATGTTAAGCAATGACGGTATTAAAAGATGACATGATTATACTTTTCTACTGCATATTATATACTTATTATATGGTATCACTAGTACAACATCATGTATTATATCATATTATCGTGCTTGTATTACTATTGTATCTATTACCACCTCCTTCATTTTACCACTCACTAGGTCGCTTTCTGACGACCCTGGGTTTGCGTGCCCAGGTTGGAGATCTGAGTTACCGTATTATCAGATAGTGCCTTGGAGTCACATAGGAGATTCCTCATCGAGACTATTCATAGGTATCTTGGTGATTTATTACTGTTATCTTATTTATCCCTGTTTTTCTATTTGTTATGATCACTAACCTCTTTCTGCAGGTATTCTTGTACTTATTTAATGCTGGAACCCTTGTGTATATGAAGATTATGTCCTGTACTGAGGCTTAACGTACGCGTGAGGGTGTTTTTACCTCGCGTATGTACGTCGCCATAACGTCTCCGTATCCTTGGGAACGGGGCGTTATCTTTATTCTCAGGAAATACCTAAAAATTTTCTAGGTTATTCTTATTACAATGCATGTCTAATCATTACCAGTTAATACTTATTAATGACCGTATTTTATCCATAATCATGATTTGTCACAGAAAGCAATCAATTCCTATCCCTAAACAGGATAAAAGATAATTTATAAAATAAAAACACTCACAAACTAGCCATGGGAACAAGTATACATGTAACATGAAAATCCTGAATAATCTAAAATATTAGAAAATGATTTTTAAAACTGAAATCGGCTCAATCGGACTACTACGGAGGTCAAATCAATTTTGTACGTCGTATCGCATACTGATACAGTGATACGTACACCGGGAAGCAGGGGTTACACAAAGTGAAAAAGTTGACCACAAAGTTGACCGTAAATAATATTAAAATAAAAATTAATTAAGAGAAATAAAAATTAGATTGTAATTAGAATGCAAGTGAGATTTACATGATCACAAAATTAACTATTTTGCGTTACAACTTATTATAATGAGATTTATGTGACCACAAAATTTACTGTAGCACCCTTGAAGTGAGAAGTGATTGCGTAAAAGGAAAAGAGAAAAGAAAAAGGGGTTTTCTCATTTTCCTTTTCCGATATTTGGATAGATAGAAAAGTGAGCAATTATACTTTCCCATTTCCTTACTTCCACCCACTTCCTTGCAACCAAACATGCCCGTGAAAACTTGAGTTTCGCTCTTATTCCGCTTTGGTTTTAATCTCGCATTGGATAGGAGATGAGGGGTTTGATAGTATATATACCAACTCCTCACATGCCTACTGTTATGAGTCTTGGGCCCATGGGCCACGTCCCGACACGCGCGCGCACATACTGAACCGGGCCGGGTTGGGGTGGCGCGCGCCCACGACCTGCGGACACGAATGCATTCGATTCAAGGAGCACTTGAACCTGAAACTTTTTTTTTCAGTTTTTCTATTTTAATTTTTATTTAAAAATTCTGTTTTGATTTTCTCAGATTTTCTGTTCAGTTTTGACCCACTCTCCGGATATACTCGCGAACTGCATGATCGTGTGCAGATTTAGAGCGAGTCTGTTACAACTGCTGAACTCCGAGAATCTATAAATAACTTCTTGCAGTTCAGTCAGTTACCTGCAAGAAACTCTACAGAATTCTGTCTCCCTCCAAAATTCTTTCTTACAAAATTCTGGTTCGGTTTTTGATGATTTCTCCGGAGATTTCTTTTACATACGGGCAACACATTTTCTTCTGAGCAGAGACCTAACTCTTCGTCCGGAGCTGGGTGTTGGTGATCTACCGGGGGCTTTTACTGCTATGAGAGGAGGTCATTCTAAAGTCCAGACGATAGGCCGACCATCTATCTTCCAGGCAGTGCTTTTGCACGATTGTCACCCCAAGACAACAAATTTAACTTTTCATTTAATTGCTTTAAGTTAGTTGCATGCTTAGGACAAGTAATTAATTTGATTAAAATTTATGTTTTAATGTGTTGCATGATTTAAAATTTAAAAATATTGTTATATACCAAACATTTAAGACATTGACACCCTTCTTTGTCAATCACAAGATCCACATCATGTTGATGATAATTGTAGCTTTCTACATAAAAAAAAACTTATAAATGGGATCAATGATCAGTGTTAATGTGTTGGTTCAAATAATACCATCTATTTTGGCATGGTGGTTGGCAGTGGTGGGTTTACGGTGGTGAGAGTGCTTCCTTCAAGACTCAGGGTTTGCGAACCATGGGATCTGATTGACTGACAGAATAAACATAATACATGATCAAGATGAACCGATCTAATTTTGTCTTGGTTCGAGTTGGTCTTTTTTCTGAATTTAGTTCTTCCAACTAGTGAAAGCGTACTGCCCAATCTTTGGCTCGACTGTGTGATGTTTTGGCTAGTGCTATACAGAAACTGTGATAGAATATTGGTGTATTGTGGGAGACCAGCGTCCATCAACCCGTTAGCACCGTAGCGGGGGACGTAATTGTCTTAAAGAGATTCACTTTACGCGTACCTCACTACGTGTCCTGCAGGCTCTAAAGTGACGTTCTTATTACAGGAGTTACACTGTTATATTTATTCTTAAAAATATTATTGTTGAGACTAGCTTATACTGGTCTAATTGGTGTTTAACTAAAGAAGAGAATTGAAATATGATTTTTAAATTAAAGAAGGTTCTATTGAATGGAAATCCTCCACCTGATATTCACCGACCTCGCCAATTAGAACAATTCATCTTGATTAGTTATCAAAACCAATAATAAGAGTACATACACTTCACCAATTTTGTTTCTTGCCATGAAACTAAAAAACCTCTAAATTTTGCAACTGATGTATGAATTTTATTATGGGGGAAGAGACGAAGAAAGAGGCCGAAAACGGGTCGGGTTTGGCCGCTTTGTGAAAGCGACCCGAACTCGGTTTGAGAAAGAAAGCAATCATTGGACCAGCTTCCACATAACGTGCACGGCTTAGGGGCCGTTTGTTTCGCGTAAAACTCCGTATTCGTAAATGACTTACTACCCAGTTACAACTACGGCGTTTGTTTGGACCGTAATTCGTAAAAGACTTACGTAACTCAACTAACACTCACATGCAACCCAGTTACCACTCACTTACAGCCCAGTTACAGTTAATTTTGTGGTCATACAAATTTTTAATATTTTTTATATTAATATTAAAAAAATTTAATATTTAATTTTTTTAATATTTATTTGTAATATTAAAACTTTTAAAATCACCAAATAGTTAATTTTGTGGTCAACTTTTTCACTTACAACTTATACATTACGACAACCAAACACCGTAAAGTACAATACACTTTCTCACTTTACAATTTTATATTACCAACCAAACACCGTAAAATTTACATACATGTAACTCATTTACAATTGTAAAAGACTTTACCAATTACAACTACGAATTATGGCCAGTTACGACAACCAAACAGACCCTGAATATAAGCATGCGAGGTCAGCAACAAGGGGGAAAGAGGCATGAGTGGATATCTTACTCTCCCTTAAGCTTCACCCACTTTGCTTCTTCCTTTTTGTGATATACAACTTGTTTTTGGGTATGTATCAAGAGTAGAAACTTATACTTAGAAAAAGTACCAATATAAGATTTTTCATACATAATAAACAAACCTCAAAAATATCATGAAAAGAAACTGATATTCTATATTTTTCACACATAATAAGACTTGAAACTTATAATAAAAAAAAAATACTAAGACTATAATTTTCATACATAATAAATGATCCTCGAGGATATTACTAGATTATTATTTTTTAAGGGGTGAAAGTTTTGTACTAGTATGTAATTTTTAATGTCATACCTCAGCAAGTCATTGTGATCACATCTAATGAAAAAGAGACACTAATGGCTAGTTCTTTTATTTGATTATGCATTCAAACACAACAAGCTTAAACTAATAAGAAAGGAGTTAACTAAGTTAATAAGCTCTCACGAGCTCATTAAATTCTGATAGTCCAGCTTATGAAGACCGTTTATCTTCACTGCGAGTGACCACAACCAAAGACGAGTCGATAAAAGCGAAAGCGGGGAGAAATCCGCTGACAGGTCAGAGAGAATCTCGTGATACGGTGTACAGAGCCAACGGACGGCCTAGATTTCCTCTTATAAGGCCCCTGACGCGGCCAAGTCGCGACACGTGGCGCAGTGTTGAGGCGGGGGTCAAATTCATAACAAAATCGCGCGAGAAATTAGCGGTTTTAACGTCTCATTCTAGAACCTTTCCACGTTACTAATTATTTTATTCTCAGCTGAATGATCTTAATCTCTGTAAAAACTGATTGCAGATGCATGGTTTTAGTAAGAATGTATTTGCATGCAAAAGAAAAAAAGTTTTTGCTTTTCTAATTTAGAAATACAAGATTTTTAGGTGAGGAAGAGAGGAAGGGTTGAGTGAGAAAGAGAAGAAGAGAGGAGGGAATTTGAGAGAGATGAATTTAAGTTTTTTTGAGGTTGAGGGAGATGAACGTGAGATTCATTTTCAGCCCTAGAAAAATGAGATATTTCTCTCCTCCTTTTACACAAAAGCCCCTCTCATTATTATTATTACTCTTATAAATTCTTTTCCATCTCCCTCATTAAGCCACATGTCCCTACTCATGTCACATGTCCCCATCATTCCCAAGCAAAAATTCCAACCATCCATCTACCCTCCTCATGCATACCTATCCCTCTCCACTAAATCCTTCTCAAATTAAAGTTATGGTATTTCTTGGTATTTACTTGCATTATCTTGTATTTACACAATATGTCAACACATCCATGTAATGTATATATACTTATACACACACATATACTTCATATCCATATATACATGCCAAAATTTTCATACACCTGTATTTGAAATCATTAAAAATCATTAAATTTTTATTTTACACAAAACACGTTCAATTATCGTCTCAAATAATTTTGTCTAATTATGTTAATCAAATATTAGGATTTTAATGATCGGGGTGTTACAGTTATGCTCAACATACGCATGCGAGGGTATTTCTGCCCTGTGTATGTACTTTGCAGTAGCGTTTTCATACTCGGCGGGGTGGGGCTCTACAGAGACAACTACAGTAACTTGTTTTATCGATAACATAATTATACATCTTTTTTACCTTAAAATCTCACGTCTTCTATAGATATCATCATATCGATGTTTCACAGAAATGTTAAATAAATTACAGGGGATTTCACTACAACCCCTAATGACAAATCGTAATTAGGAAAAAACTTAGCTTCATAATTTTATTCACTTCAGCCGCCTCTTTATTTAAACCAACTATGTGTGCGCGCGTGTCAAGCACAGAGCCGCTCCTCAACGACGAAAAACCAAATACATCACAGTAATAGAATAAAAAAAGTGGATCGTTTTTGAAAATGAAGACTGATGGTACATAGAAGATTGTGATCGTGATCGCAGTCCTCCTAAAAATGCCTTATCTCTGATCGCAATCCTCACAAAAATGGCCTACATCTGAGAATCGCGATCGTGATCGCAATCCTCACAAAAATGTCATGTTTCTGAGTCTTTATAAGACTGCGATTTTAGTCGCATTTCTCACAAAAATATGCCTTACTTTTTTTAATCTTTATAGGATTATGACCATCATTGCATTCCTCACTTTTTCGACATTTTTTTGAGTCTTTATAGTACTGTGATCATGATTATAATCCTCACAAAATCTATTGTTTTTAGTCTTTATTAGGACTGCGATCATGATCACAGTCTTAACAAAAACACAATTTTTTAGCCTATATTGGGACAGCGACAATGATCATTGTCCTTACAAAATGCTATAATTTTCAATTAATAGAAGGATTGTGACCATAGTCGCAATTTTCTAATAAAGGATTGCGACTCATATAGAACTACGATCATGAGTCGTAGTCCTCGTATGAGCATCGCGATCATCAACAGATCTCCATTCGCCGATATCGAATGATCCCTATTTTTTTCAGATCTAAATACCACATTGATCACAAACACAAACAAAACTCATCACGAGAACGAGCAAACGAGATTAGCAAAAGGTCGATCAAAAAAAATTTGGTCTGAGAACTCTGCCCCCATGAGACCTCCAGGAGGGGCTTCCCTTGTCCCCTTCCAATCACCATGGAGATCTCACCGTGCAAATCAGCCTGCGAACTACTCTACGTCAGAGTCAATATTGAAGGGAAAATAACGTTGGGACCGAAAGGGAAGAATAAAAAAGAAAAGGAAAATATATAAATATGTGATAGTTAAGAAGAATCAATTTACTCTGATATGAAATGAGGTCATAGTGAATAAAATTATGAAACTGAGTTTTTTTTTTAAAATTAATGAAGCAAAATAGTGACTGTAGCGAAATTTTCTATAAATTATCCGCTTAAAAAACAAAATAATATAAATATTTTCAAGATATCGAGGTCAAAACGGTAATTAACCAGACCTGGAAGCTGTTCCGTGGCTTCCGTCAACGGACCGTTGGTCGACCCAATCCTCAATTACCGCGTAACTCATCCCCCGCTTCCCTCGCTTTTTTTTTTTTTCCTTTCAGAAAACACTCTCGAAATCCACCAATTTATTCCACCAATTTAATTTTAACCGCCACCGATAAATACGCCGCCCCTGCCCCCTTCGTTCCTTTTACGTTCTCTCCAAGGATTAGTCGCCCCTCTTTCTCTCTCCGGCCGAAAAAATCGCCCGCCACCGCCAAATCTTTCGCCCCTCCCGCGTGATCCGCCGCCCTGCGTGGCCGATTCCGCCCGCCTCCCCTGCAGGAGCCCCCGGACAACGCCGCCGGCTCACCCGATCGGTAATGCGGGTCTCGTCCCGGCGAAAAGTTCGGGCTTGTGACCTCTTTCGGTTTGTTCGAGGGGTTTCGTCTCGTTTTGTTCGGGAGAAGGTGGAGGAGAAGCGGATCTGCGATCGGCATGAGATGGCGAGCGGCAGAGGTCTTGCAATCTCGTTGATTATTGGTTTATTTGTGAATTATATCGTTTTTTTTCATTTTAATTTGGTGATTTTCTTCTCGGAATTGGTATTGGTTGCGTTTGAGAATTCTTTAGGTGTTTTTTAATAAGTTTTTTAGATTTTCGTATGGCATTGTAGGCGGTTTCAATCTAGCTGTCATTGATTTTTATTTTTTTTTTTGATTTTTCCTTTTTGGCTAATTATATTTTTGTTGCCTGTGATGTTTTTGTTTCTTAATCTGGTATGAGTCGCGTGTTATTATGTAACTGTAGGTTCTAGATATGTTTTTCTCCAAATTTTCTACTTTTATGATGTGATAGATTTCCCGACCCCAACTTCCTTTCCACTTTGGGCCTGTTTTGTTTGATGCAAGCTGGAGGAAAACTTGCAACTGAGAAATAAGAATGAGAAATGTGAAAGTATAATTAAGAAATTGGGATTCATGTAAGTAAGTTTTACGGTATTTAGTTTTACAGTTGTAATGAGTTACATGCATGCATGTAAATTTTATGGTCTTTGGTTGGTAATATAAAGTTATAAGTGAGAAAGTGTATTGTATTTTACGGTGTTTGGTTGTCATAATGTGTAAGTCGTAAGTGAAAAATTGGCCATAAAATTAACTATTCGGTGATTTAAAAAGTTTTAATATTGCAAATAAATATTAAAAATACTAAATATTAAAAAAATTAATATTAACATAAAAAAATAATACAAATTTGCATGACCACAAAATTAACTGTAACTGGGCTGTAAGTGAGTGGTAGTTGGGTTGCAAGTGAGTGATAGTTGAGTTGCGTAAGTTTTTTACGAATTACGGTTCAAACAAACGCCGTAGTTATAATTGAGTTGTAAGTCATTTACGAATTACGGATTTTTACGCCGCGTAACAAACAACCACATAATATAAAAGTGTAATTGAGAAAGTATATTCTGTTTTGCGGTGTTTCGTTAATAATGTAGAAGTGTAAGTGAAAAAGTTGATCAAAAAATTAACTATTTTGTAATATAGATAATATTAAATTCATTATATTAAATATGCTATTAAAAATTAAAATATATAATAAATTTGTCAATTAAATATTAAATAGTAATAAAAATTTTAAACGAATAATATGATATTAAAATATTAAATAAATAATAAAAATTTTATATTACTAAAACTAAGTAAAATAATTAAAATTTTAATTTTATTTTTTTGAAAAATAATATTTTTAAGTTTATAATCATTAAAAATATTAAAATCTTAAATATTATAATATTATTTAAAAATATTATTAAAATATAAAGTATAAATTAATAATTACTTAAATAATTTATAAAATATTTAAAAGTAAATTGAATTTAAAAATTATTAATCGCAACATTAAATATTAATATTTTATTATTAAATATTTAAAATTCTACTATAGCACCTTGTAAGTGGGAAAGTATAAATGTAAAAGTGAAAAATGAGTTTGAGAAAAAGTGCAAGTAAGATGTAAATCTCACTTGCACTTTTATCGTTGAAACAAGCTGTGAAGTGAGAAAATGGTTTACGAGTTACACCTTTCCCCCTTTTCCTTAAAACAAACACACCTGAATATTTTGAATTTTGAATAATTTGGATTGTTTGTTATATATTTAATTTTATAAACCCCATTTCCTAGTTTGACTATTTTTTAAACTTAAGTTAGATTTTTAATGTATTTGAAAAATTAGAAACTTAATGAACATAACTCGGATAATTAGTAGGAACAACTACTTAGTTTTGTTAGGATTATTCACAATTTCTTTGTTCAAGGGGACTAGAGCGGATGAAATTTTAAGTACTATTTTAGGAAACAGGGGATTTTTCTTACTTGGGAGTTTGTAGCACAATAAAGAACAACTAGGGTCTTGATGTGTAGTTTATGCTAGTGAAAAAGCATTCCAAGTAACAAGAATATATAATGTGATGTGTTTACTTATGAGTATAGCATGGTACTTGAAAACTTAACATGAGAATCCATGCATCATGCAATAGTATTTGACTAGAACACCCCCTTCAAAGTAGGGATGGCTAACAAGACGAATCGGGTTGACTCGTCTCGTTTGTTATGCGAATCCAAAACGAGATAGCTTGAACCCGTCTCGTAACGGGTCAAACGAGAGGAGTCAAAAATCCAGGGATGATCGGGTCCCTTTGACCCGATTCGCTATCCGAATTCGCACGAGACGGGTTGGACTCTTATCGTATTAATTTATTATTTTTTAAGAAATTTAAATTTTCCATTAATTATTAACAGAATGTTAGGATTTTGTTTAAAAATTTAAAGTTACTAAGAAAATTTAGAAAAATAGGAAATAAAGAGAAAAATATTTAGAAAATTGTCAAAATTATAAAAAATTATAAAAATTGAAATACACAAATTACAAGTCTTTTTTTTGCAAGGAAGTCATTTTTTCAATATCAAAAACTCAATGTAGAAATTACACAAAAGTTACTATTATTTTCAACCCTTTATCTCCCAGTACTAAAAGAAGAGGAGAGGATCCTAACCATTAGTATTCACTTTGAGCTTGATAGAAAATATTGAATCATGTAGCAAGCTGCTCATCTCATATAACGTACATAACAAACTACTCTGGTGGTTCTCTACTCTTCATCGTCATGTTCAAATTCTTCATCTAGAATGATTTCTCTGTGTGTGAGTCTTTTTGCATCGAATCAGTACTTTAAGCAAACAATCATCTCTATGTGCTTCGGCGTCAGCTTGCTCTTCTAGGACGTCAAAACTCTACCATCTGTAGAAAATGCGCTCTCGGACGTTACTGTAGAGGTCAGATGTATTAATATATTTCGGGTCATGATGGAAAGAATAAGAAATTGTTTTCTCTGTTCTTTTCATCATAACAAAACATCAAAACTTTCCCATAGTTCATCATCACTTTCATTTATTCTAGTAGGGATTGTGTTCAAATATAAATTAAGTTCATCAAATGAACCTGCTCCTGAAAAGTATTTCTTTTTGGTATTAGAGGATAATAAACTTTTGAACTAGACAATCGTTTTCTAGAGTAGTAGATGTTTGCGGTAGTGTTGGCGTTGGCGTTGGCGTCTTGTCTCAGAAGAAGGAAAATAACTCATTTCTATACAATGAGTACATTTCTTCTAGAAGAGTCCTAAGTTCTAAAAGTAATTTATCTATATCTTATTTATAATTTAAACATGAAATAAAATTGGTCAATAAAAGGTTTAGATTATTTATTTTAATTCTAAGATTTATCATTGCAGTTAAGTAAAAAAAAGACATGATTTCAAAATATTTTTGAAATTTTAGTTCCATCTCATGTACAACATGTTCAAGATCACATCTCTATATGAAACAAATACTTGAGCAATATCATTGAGATTATAAAAAATTAAATTACATGTGGGATAATATGTACCAGAAAGTCCTTTTATGGCATTATTAAATTTTTCTAAAAAGTACGAAAAATTTCATACAGATGCAATTGCCACTCCTCATCACTAATATAAAAACATGAATATTCATTTATTATAAAAAAATGAATTTCTTGTTTATAGAGAAGACAATCCTTAATCATGTGTGGCTAGAATTTCAACGAGTTTTCACATCTGATTGGAGTATCTTTTTTCAGTCCACATTGTCGGCAATAAGTTTTAAAAAATTGCCTTTAAAGATCACTGTGTTTTATATGTAAAATAATTTTCTTAATTTTATAAATATATTGGTCTAAAATATTTTGTACACATAAATTTAATAAATGGAAAACACATCTAAAATGAAAAAGCTTATCGTTAAAATCGGATCTAATATAGTTTTCAATTATCTTATTGCAACAATATTTTCATTAGCGTTATAAAAAATAGAAAATATTTTATTTTCAATACTATTTTTTCAACAAGTAACAAAATTAAATTTGTCACATTTACAGCAGAATATTTCTCAGAAAACTATACCCTTCGGGAGTATGAGAAGATGGCCAATCAAGTTTTTGCTCGGAGATACTCTAGTGCTGGGTGTCTTCCAGCCAAATATCTTGAAGAGGAGTTCTGGCGGGAAATTGCCTATGGCAAGTCTGAGACTGTCAAATATGCATGTGATATTGATGGGAGTGCTTTCTCATCTTCTCCTACTGATGAACTTGGACAAAGCAAGTGGAACTTGAAGGTGATGATTTTCTACCAGTCTTTGAATTGGGACTATTCATTGTGAATACTCTGAAGGAATATGTTCGAAGTAAGATACATGACTTGATCTTTTCTGTTTTTGTCAAAAACTGAATGTGTAGCTCATGTAGGTCGTGCTTCTTTGGGCTTATTTTTGATAAATTTGAGTAAAAACTACACTAATCTTGTTTGGAACATGTGGTTTTCTAATATCAAACATAGTTTGTGAAAGACTTACTGTTAATGTCCCTTCAAAGTACACCACGAATCATGCTGAGGTTTAGGGAGTTATATTCATTGTCTTAACTTCCTTGCATGTTGAGTGCCCTTTTTGGACTGAAACCTGCACTGTGCACAATGTTTATTTATTTTATTCATGTGCTTAATAAAACATCCAACTGACTAGATTTGAACCTGCCTGGCTTGGCATGTGGCTCTGATATCATTTTAGTCTTCCTGCTGCCACATCTGATATACAAAGTTCTGTTGAAGGATGAAGGAATTATATTTATCCTCTAACACTTCCCCATAGGCTGAGTGCCAATTTGTGCGCTGAAACCTAGGCCGTGCACAACAATATTCTCTTTTTCTTTCCCTTTTTAAAATTAATCCACTTAAATGACTATCATGTCAGAAATCCCCTTTACCTTAAAGCTTAAGCTAACATGTTACAGACTAATAATGTATATCAAGCAATCTTTAACACTAACACTCATCATTATGTGAGCCTTTGGGCCATGTGGGAGGCCTCTAGTGGAAAGATGTCTCACTTAGAAAGAGAGAATAATTGGGACAAAATAAACACACCTATTTTATATTGCAGATGATGAGGCTTGAGCTAAGGAACTTTTGAAAAATAGTTCTGAATACCATGTTAATCTCTATGTCACTACACCAAAACTCTGAACATATGGCAAGGGCTCGGGGAATTAAAATTATCCTCTAACACACACACACACACATAATATAATATAATTTAATGTAATGTAATGTAATATAATGTAATATTATAAGTATGGTTTCAGATCATTTTGGTTTAAATGCTTAGTTTTTTTTATATTAGATTAATCAAAGCTACATATCAACAATGTTTATCGTAGTTTTCATTGTAACAGTGAATTCCACTGTACAGTCAATGTTCTGGTTTCTATCTAGCTACATACAAGTAAAGAGTTTCACTAATACTTTAGATCTTATCAGTTACTTTAAAATGCTACATTGTTTTGGTCTTTGGCATATCTTGGGCGAAACCATCTCTAATGAAATGGTATGGCCACTGAATATATATGGGCCAGTGTAACCCCCTGATCCCCGGTGTACGTATTACCGTATCGGTACGCGATACGACGTACAAAAATTGATTTGACCTCCGTGGTAGTCCGATTGAGCTGATTTCAGTTTTAAAAATCATTTTCTAATATTTTAGATTTTTCAGGATTTTCTGGGAATTTTTCTGGATTATGTTGGAAAATCTCCATAGTCGGTGTCGACCGATACCGATAACCGGCCTTCTGATTTTTATTTCACAAACCGAGTACAATTTTGAGAATCGGCTTTCACCATATGTCTTAGAATCACATGAGCTACGTTTGGATATTTTCGGAGATTTTTCTGAATTTATCGAAAATCCGGTCAAACCGGTATCGCCCGTATCGGCGAGACACTCTGGGATTTTTAATTTACAAACCGGATCGAGTTTCTGCAAACCGTCTTCATTTTATGTCTCAGGATAATATTTTCTATTTTCTATAATTTTTGGGCACCGTTCAGAGCTAGTCGCATCTTGGGCAAATATAATAATATTTAAATATTATTTTTTTAGTTTTCTTTTTCTTTTCTTTTCCTTTCTCTTCTCTTCTCTGGCTTTTTCCAGAGAATTCCCTCCACCGCCATCAACCCACCGCCATTTCTTCCCTTTAAATCCTCTCTCTCTCTTTCCCTTACCAATTTTTCTCTCTATTTCTCTCACACTCTCTCTCTCTACTTAAGCCCTAATCAAGTCTCCCTCTCTCTAAACTCTCTCCCATCTCCCTGTTTCCTAGCCAATGCCTCTTCTCCGACCGCCGCGCCCCCAGCCCGGCGGGCGGCTGCCGCCGTCGGCGGGCGCCGCCAGGCCGCGCCCCTGGGCGCCGCCGCCGCCACCGGCCGCGACCCCAGGGCGCCGCCCCCACTTCTTTTTCCTTCTTCTTTCCCCCTTTTCTTTCTTTTCTTTTCTTCCCCTGTCAACCTTCTCCCTCTTTCTAACACACCCTCTCTCTCTCGGCGCCACCGCCGCCGGCGGCCGGGGCCGCCGCCGGCGGACCACCAGCGCCGCCGGCTAGCTGGGCCGGCCGGCCGGCCAGCGCTGGTGCAGCAGCAGCAAGCTGCTGCTGCTAAGTTTTCTTATTGGGTTTGGGTAGAACCCAAACCAATAAGCCTAGTGGGTTCAATACTAAACCCAATAACCCTATAACCCGATACCCGGTAATTTAAGTTAAACGGGTTTGGGTTGTGGATCTGGACCCGACCCGTTATGAGCCAAACCCGCATCCGAAACCCAATAAAGGTATATTTACAGAAAACCCCATGTATAATTCAGTATTTGCATTTACTATTTTATTTACATAATTAACCCTTTTTGTTATGATTTAGTATTCGGGCGATATCGGGAGCATCCGGATTCCGATTTGGACGATTCTGGATCCGTTGCGATTGTGGGAACGAGAGATACTGTCCCATGACCAGTTTGTGAGTGTTTTCTTTTATAAATTTCTATTTTATTATGTTTAATGAAATTGGGTGCTTACATTAAGTAATAAATCAGGATTATAATTCATTAACATGTAGTTATCGGTCAATCACTGTAATTAGAACATAAATGATGTTTCATTGAACATAAGTGATAATATACTCATAATGTATTTTCAATAATCCATAACTTGTATATAATACTAATTATGTGATATCTACCCCATTGTAATCAATCTTATAATCTTGATGATAAATAACATATCTGACATTAGCCACTGTACCAACCCACGGACCACACTAAGACGCCACTCTTGTCTTTCTAGTACATGCATTTCAGTTACACGGATACCGTCAGGTCACGGGATATGGTCTTATAGTAGATACTGTTATTACATGTACTATCACGAGAGTATCACACGGATTCTGGCTACACATATATATTCGACTGGTACACGGATATACCATAGCACGGAGTACTACATTTCATATACTTGTTCTCATCATTACATGGATGCTCGATACACTGTTATCTCATGTTCACACGTCACTATTCCATATGCCCACCACACGAGTGTACATTCATGTATTGTTTCTATCTTATTATCATATGACTCACCGTGCATGTTACACAGATTATTGTTCCATGTTACCGTATCCATGTTATATGATTGTTTCCTGTTACTGATATGAATATTCCCGATACTGGACATGAGAGCTGTTGATATGCGATATGTGGAATGTGGAATCCCACATATATTGTTCCCGTTATATTGTTCCTGTTATATTGTTCCCGTGATATTGTTCCCGTTTCATGTTATAATGTTTCATGTTATATTGTTCTATGCTATCAACAGAGCTCAGGTCCGGTTATCATGTTACCCGTATCATGTACTGTATGTGTTCTTGTTACACTGTATACTTGACATATCAGATAATAATGATAACTTGGGTATGGGAGAGACTTGACGGTTGATTAGATCATATCGGGTGGATGTCTGGATCCATTGTTCGTCCCACTGCAGGGGACGGGGTAGTGCTGGCTACCATCTGTTACTCATGTTACATGTTACAGCTCTAGCGGGCTGGCCCTGGTCTCAGCAGCCAGGGATCTGATAAGGCCGTTGTCCCGGGTATGTACGGGATACACCCACCCGATAAGAACTCCTCGACCATGGGTTTCCAATTAACATAATAAAACAGCATACACAATAGTGACGTCGGGAACACTTGTTATTTGGTCACTCTCTCGTTTGGATAATGGTACCCGTAGGCCATGTCCGGATGGGTTCGACTGGAGTGCGGGCTCCAGTATGAACTGCCAGTGGTATGAGACACTGGAAGAGAGTGAGTGTAATACCAGGTGGTACTGATTGCTACTATTGTATAAATCACATGACATGCCTGGTACCGTATGCTATCTTGTTATTGTTCGTGCTACTTTATCCGATATCATGTTACCTGTATACTTGTTACTTTACCTGGCATATGTTATCCGATATCATGTTACCTGTACCCTTGTTACTTTACCTGGCATATGTTATACTGTCTGTGATGGCATATGACGCATGTTCTGCATTGCATGGCATACGACGCATGTTCTGCATTGCATATCTTATGCTTTCTGTATAGCAGACATCATTACTGTATATACACCACACCGTATAGTGATTATATTGCATATGCCCACCTGCGTGTTCATTTACATCACTGCATATTCATTTCTATCACGTCACCATTTATTCGATAAACTGGACACGCCTATAGACATGACTTGATGATAACCGGCTAGGTAGTGATGGTAAACGACATGTTTATCTATTTGCACTGTTTTCATGTTTATCTATTTCTACTGTTTATATATCCTTATTATATGGTATCACTAGTCCAACCTCATGTACTATATGTTATTATCGTGCTTGTATTACTATTGTATATATTACTGCCTCCTTCATTTTACCACTTACTAGGTCGCTTTCTGACGACCCTGGGTTTGCGTGCCCAGATTTGGAGATCCGCGTACCGTAGTACCCGAGAGTGCCTTGGCGTCACATAGGAGAGTCCTCATCGGGACTATTCATAGGTACCTTGGGCATTTATTTCTGTTATCTTATTTGTTCCCATTTTTCATATCTGTTATGATCGTTGATTTATTTCTGCAGGTATTCTTGTACTGCTTTTATGCTGGACCTCATGTCTCTATGGAGGGTATGTACTGTATTAAGGCTTAGCGTACGTACGTGAGGTTTTCCGCCTTGCGAATGTACGTCACCATAACGTCTCCGTATCCTGGGGATCGGGGCGTTACAGCCAGGAACACAAATTAAAAGCAACCAGGCTTGGATATGTGTCATGCAATTCATACTGACATTGCTTTCTTGTCATTTATGTGGATATCTTTCTCTTTTGTTACATGGGGAACTATATCTGTACACTTATTATTTTGCTTGATATTAATGTAACATGCTCTTTTCAGGCCCTTTTTCAACTGCCCAACTCTATTTTACAGCTCTTGGGGGGAAGCTATCCCGGTAAGTATAATGATTTATTTCAATTTTTTATCATCTGTCATAACCATTTAATTTTTGGATCTCTTCTAAAACTTTCTGATTCACTGTAGGGAGTAACAGATTCCATGCTATACATTGGAATGCTATTTAGCATGTTCGCCTGGCATGTTGAAGATCATTACTTGTACAGGTACAGAAGTTTCTTATAAGAATAGCATCATTTCTGACATCATTTCTTGTTTTTATTACATTATTATGTATGCCTTATAGTTGACATTAACAACTACTATGTTTGGCAGTATTAACTACCATCACTGCGGAGCATCTAAAACTTGGTATGGGATACCAGGTCATGCAGCTTCTGACTTTGAAAAGGTTGTTCACAACCATGTATATGATCATGAAATTTTATCTTCTGAGGGGGATTGTGAAGCATTTAATATACTCTTGGGCAAGACAACCATGTCTCCTCCAAATATATTGCTAGAACACGGTGTTCCTGTCTATAAAGCTGTACAAAAACCTGGAGAATTCATTATAACGTTCCCTCGATCATATCATGCTGGTTGCAGTCACGGTAAGATTTTTCTTTAGCTACTTTATTTAATAATACATTGTTTATTAAGTTGTAATATGTTAATTTGAGATTAATTTACCTTTTCACATCTTTTCTCTTAACTTAAATCTTTTTATTGATGGCCAGGTTTCAATTGTGGTGAGGCCGTGAACTTTGCAGTAGGTGATTGGTTTCCAATTGGTGCTGTGGCTAGTCGGTGCTATTCACTGCTCAAAAGGATGCCATTGCTTCCTTATGAAGAACTTCTCTGCAAGGAAGCAATGCTTCTTCATAGAAAAATATCAGAGCTAGACCTAAATGATCCAGCTTCTATAATTGAAGATGTGTCCACCCAGCAGTGCATCAAGGTTTCTTTTGTGCAATTAATACGGTTTCAGCACCGTGTTCGCTGGTTTCTCATGAAACTAAGAGCAAGCGTGCAGTTTTCTAAATTTCCTACAACAGTACTATGTAGCCTCTGTTACCGTGATTGCTATTTATCTTACACTAATTGCAACTGCATCAAGCAGCCTATCTGCCTTCACCATGGTAAAAAGTTCTACCTTTTCTTGTCTCCGTCTTATTTTTGCCCTGCGTTTGTGTCGACTGATTTGATGACTGCTTGATGCCTATTAGAGAATGAGATAGAGAGCTGCAATTGTGGTGGAAATCGTAAGATTGTCACAAGGGAGGACATTTTAGAGTTGGAAGCTGTGTCACAAAAGTTTGAACAGGAAGATGAGATATTAGATGAGGCTAAAAAGCAAGCACAACGAGTGGATAATTTATTTCTGTGGCAAAAATTTTGCCGCTATGATGAAGAAGATGGGTATTATTCTTATTACGGGTATTATTCTTATTGCGAAGTCAAATTTGAAGCTAGTCCTGAATTTGTAGAAAAAAGTCAGGGTCATTTACTATCCGTAAAGTCTGATTTCCAGACAGAGTGTATCAAGCGTAATGCACTAGAATCTGCACCACCTCCTACGTCAAATTTATCCTCATGTCCAATAGTAGATGAAAACCACTCAATTCATGACAATGTAAGATTCTTGTTTTGTCTCTAGTTGCACTTTTGCTATGTACTATGTTTGGACTTTTGAGAAATCTAAAAACAATGCACCACCACTTGGCTATGTTTTTAGTATTATTATTTTTTCTCATTATGCAGGACTGTACAATAATAACGGAGCAAAATTCGCTCCAACCAAGTGTTCCATAAAGTTGTCTGGTAAAACGGATAGGTTCTTGAAAGTAATGCCATCATCTGACAAGTGTACAGCTGTCTGCCAAGCTGGTTCTCATGAAACAAGGCCTCCACAGGAAAGTGATGATTCGGACTCTGAAATTTTTAGAGTTAAGCGCAGGTCAACCTTTAGCTTACAGAAAAGAAGAGCAGAAGTAATGATTTCAAATAGTTCTCAGCAAAAGGTATATTTTCTATATGCAGTATTTATTGCTACTTATTATGTGTTTATGCTATTATAAAAATTGTTTTGTCCCCTTCCTTGCTCATATGTTTCCCATTTTTGTCGATTCATATATTTTTGGCAAATTTAAAAAAAAAAAAAGAGGAGGAGGAGAAAATCATATCATCTAGTATCTTTCTGCTTGGTTTGCCATCTTATATATATACATGGATGATTCTGTGGGTTCATGCAACAGTAAGGAACATATTTGGCACATTAGACTATTAGAGAAAACCTTAATTTCCAAGTTATACAGCAAATCAGTGGCAGCCTGCCTGTTAAATGTTTGGGTTGATCATGCACGTGAATTTTGTTGAGATGGAAGCAGCTTAACATATGACTTTGTTGGACCTGAAATATCTTGGTTGAAGGACTTTTTTGCTTCTGCTGCTGTTTTTGTAGAAGAGTTGATAAGCTTTTTATTTTTGAAGTTAATAAGGTATCTACTAGGTTTGCTTGGTTTTATTTGACTTGGAGAGGTGTTGAAGTCATATTGTCTAAGTTCCAACAACCTTTGTATTTTCTATCATGATTATCCAACTGGTTTCAAATCCAACTCAATAACTTTAAGGACTGAATGGGGCACGGATTGATCTGCTTCCCCTTGTTTCAGTATTCTTTTAGGAGGCCAATTTCTTTTTTTGCTACTAGTTATTTTATCTGCTATAGCATGAAGCACAAGTGAGAGTGACCTAATATGCATTTGAAGGGCTTGATATATTATAATATTAATTTCATATCTGTATGTTATACAATGTGGCATGGTCAGGCACCGGATGGCATTTGTTGAACGCTAGTTTTAATAATTTGGACCATGTCCATGTTTTTCTGTAGCCTCCTCAGCTTAGAGTAGTTATGCAGAAAGGATGTGATGAGCCCTGATGTTGATGAAATTGATTTGTGAGTTGTTGTACAGCTTTTTGTATTTACTACCTTATTTGATGTTTGGCTGTTAACATTTAATAACCTTATTCTTTTATGAGTCTTTCCTCTTGATAAGTTTTTCTGGAAACTGATGTTTCCCTATAGGTCTCCTTTGCCATTGTCATTGACTTGTAGCTACAAAACTCATAGAGTTATTAGGTACTAATTAAGTTCAAGTGTTTCAGTTCTCCAGGGTTCAAAAGAAGATTTAGTTTCATTCTTTCTCAAAAGAAAGGTGTTAAAGTCTCAAGTTCACTCAAGAATGTGATTCAAGTTCGGACGATCAAGAATGGATTTTTAGAGAAGCCATCTTGAAGACTGCTTGAAGACATATAAAACTTACGTAGAAATTAGAATGTTTAAGTGTAGGGTGTTGGATTGATGCTCAAGATTACACACACATCATAAGATTTCGGATATAATTTTGGGTTTGGTATTTTACAAAATAGTTATTGATACATGATATATATTTTTTCAGATTTTTATATTCAGTTTCAAACATGTATCTTATAGCGTATGTGTTGCCAAAACATATTTAAACTATATAAAATATTTAAAAATAAGTTCTATTTTAAAAACTATCTTGAAAATAATTTTTGGTGTAGGTCGGTCGATCGACCGGTTGATCGTCCTATGTGCATTGTAAATGCATAGCTCGATCGTTTGTACACAGCCTGTTTGTGCACGTTTGTCGGCCGACCGACCAGTCGACCGCCAAACCTTGGATGCCCTTGTTTAGCACTTCGGTCGACTGACCGGTCGACCGTACCTCTGTCAGTCCTCTTTGTTTGTTTCGGTCGACTGACCGGTCAATCGAATTGCAACGACTAGCTTTGAACTAGGTCGTGCGGTCGATCGATCGGTCAATCGATAGACTGTCTCTGCTACAGTAATGCTAGTTTTTAACTCTGCTGGACTCTGACTTTTCTCCAATGGCATTTTTGTAATTGTAGGTTCTAATCATCCTCATAATACCCTGGTTCACTCCTCAATGATTTTTACTTATTGCCTATACATATAATTCATTTGTATAGGATTATTAACAAGTTTTATTTAAAAATTTAAGTTTTTTCAAAGGGAAAATTTTCTAGTTTTCAAGTTTCAGGAGCTTTCAATTTCAAATCAATTTTTACAAGTTTTAAGGTCTCAAATTCATATATTTCAACTAAATTTACTCTCACACTAACATTTTGAGCGTCATTTCTTATTTTATACCTTAGGAAGTTATAAAGAGAGGGTTTTCTTTGTGGTCACCAAGAACTTGTAAACTTTATTGACTTTGTGTTACCTCTTATGCAAAGGATTGAAGGTTAGAGTTGTGTACCCGAGCCTCGTGTAGTCTATTGTATCTCTTTTATGAAAGATCTTAAGTGAATAGTGAAAATCCTTCACGTGGTGAAGGTAGAGACGTAGATCAAGTTGCTCGAACCTCGAAGCATATTTCTTGTGTTTGCGGTTGCTTTCTCTCTCTCTCTCTCTCACTCTATCTCTATTACTTATATTTGTGTTTTTACTTTCGTTGCACTTATTATATATTGCTTGCATCATTCATATTTGTCGGTTTTCCTCTTACAATCAAGAAGGCAATTGAGCACTTCAACTCTTAAGTTAGAGGAATATAGAAGAGAAGTTCTAGAGCCCATAATTGGATATTCAACTTCACTTCTTGATTTGAGTTGGCTGTTTGCATTCTTTTCTTTTAATTATTGTATTTTTGCATTTGATTAGTATTACACCTATTCCCCCTTCTAGGTGTACTTTCAAGATAGCCCAGGCACAAGGTGGGACTATGGCTTTTATATACACACATCAAAAGGAGCAAAAAATAAATAAATAAAAGCAAAAAGAAAAATAAAAACCTTTATGAGGATACTTGTGCACCCCAACCAAACCAACTTTCACCAGAATATGCTTGGATGATGAATCTGTCTAGTCTTGCCGCTTGACTGTAATTCATGTCTCTAGTCATATGCATGTACCAATGAGCAATATAAATAAATGGGTGTATTAGACATCCTAATGTAATTGGCGATTTATGTATATTTTCTCACTGTCGTTCTTCTGTGTAATTTTGTTTCCTACGTTTTTCTTGCATCCTGCACTTGTAATTTTTTCCCTTACATTTTACTTGCATCCTGCATTTGTAATTTTTTTCCCATCGAAATTCAGCAGTGCCAATGTTTATTTCCAAATTCTAGTCCAAATGACAAACCACTTGATAAGAAGTTACTTCATGCTGACACAGATATTGAAATCCAGATTAAACCTTAACATTCTTTCATTTACTTAAAAACATGACTAGATGTATTTGTGAGACTATATTAGAAGAGGGTGAAGGGACCCACCGCCTTATATTCTAAAAGGGTATAAAAGGCGTGAAGGTTTGTGATGGTCAAACTGTCACATTTTTTGAGGTGTATCGCGATCTTTATGCATAGTCGGTTCAATATAGTTTTTGAAATTAGAATATTAGATGAACAAAGTTGGAGTATCCCATTGATTCAACAAATATTTTGTTATTAATCTCATGTTTGACCTGATGAGATAACATGCCGTGACAATTATAATGATGATTAACATACCTGTTTTGCATGAACACGGTCACACTATCATGGACACGTCATGTGAACACGTCACACATTCTTAAAAAATACGACATGTGTGTTCGACACGCGTGTCACACACATTTAACATGACATGGCTTAGGAGTGTCCGTACTACATATAAATTAACACGATATGTTTCTACTTTAAAAATCATCTGGTTGCAGGTATATTGATTTTTATTCTACTTTTCTACAAATTGACAGGATATATTGGATTGAATTTTTTCAGATTTTTTTGGTCATTTTAGAAAATTACCAATTTCATGAATAAAAAGAAAAGAAAAACCCGTCTCTCAGAAAGGGGGGAAAAAAAAACTAAATGTCCATGACAATGTGACACCTTTAATCATTTAAACCTTTTGGACATCCTCCTGCATGATCATGCCGATCATATGTTGAATCTTTGTACTCTTGATAACATGTTTCAAATATTGGCCGATTATGTCATATCAATTTTTGAGGTACTCAATATGTGTTGGCTCAAGATTACAATCACCCGGTTTTAGAGTTTTGATGATTACAAAACATATATAGTTATTTATACTAATCATGTTTAAGTGTTTAAGATTGTTTTAGGGTTCTAAGGATTCAACAGGTTTTTCTTCCCTAAAGGAAGGTGGTGATTGACTCAAGTTGACTCAATTCGGGATTAAGGATTCAAGTTATTCAACGATGCATATGGAGAAGCCCAAATTGAAGATCTTGTAGTCACCTAGAATCTTTATAAGAATTAGTATATTAAAGAGTAAGGATATGATAGTTGTGCTCAAGAAAACACACACACAAAAATATACTTTTCAAAATATAAGTTTTTGGTTAGTTGGTTTTGGTGCATGTTTGATGGATATACATGTTTCAAAATATTTCATATTTTTATATCTAGTGTAAAACATGTATTTCAACTCCTATAGCATGTTACTCAAATCTCAGATCATTTAAATATATTTCAAAAATTATTCAAAGTTCAAAAACATTTTTAAAAATCTGTTTCAGGCCTTTACGATCGATCGGGCGGTCGACCGGACCTATTTCAGGTCAGATCGGTCGATCGTCCGGTTGACCGCGCCTTGTGGCCTTGAGCATGCACGTTTGTGCACGTCTGCCGGTCGACCGGACCAGTCAACTGACAGACCTTGCGGTCGACCGACCGTCGACTGACTATCAGACCCCAACTCTCGGGTTTTGTCGGTCGACCGCCCGGTCGACCGGCAGCTCATTTTTATGTTTTAAACTAGCCAGCGGTCGACCGGAGCCAACGGCTCTTTTGCCATGTGGACGGCTGGTCGACCGGCCCGGTTGACCGACAGCCGTCCAGAAAGCCCCAACGGCTATTTCTTGGAATCTGTTTCATTTTCTTTGATTCCCACAGCTATTTCTGCTTTCCTAGTGGCTAAACTCTACCCTAATGACCTAGTATCATTTATGAATAGTGTGTATTCACTCCATATAAATAGAGGTCATTGGTCTCATGTTTATACACAAGAAATATATTCAAATTTTAAGTTTTCAAAAGAGAAGAAAAGTTTACTTGCTTTCATTTTCAATGATCTTTCATTTGTAAAAGTTTTTTAGTTGGTTTACAAGTTCTCTTTACTTCTTTTCAACTGAAATTTTTCTCACTTTCCTTCTTGAGCCAAAAATAATACTCCACTCTATAAGGTGTAAGAGAGAGTTTGTGGTCTTTTGATCACCAAGTGACTTGTATTCCATTGTGTTGAGATCCCTCTTGTGTAGAGGTTGGATTTGTTGGAGTTGGGTACTCCGGTCTTGTGTAGACAATTTGTAATCCCCTTGGGTGTAAAGGTTCTGGTGAGAAAATTCTCTTTGTGGATTTAGTGAAAATCCTTCATAGTGGTGAAGGCGGGGACGTAGAGCAGTGACTCGAACCTCAAAACAAATTATTTGTGTTTGCGATTAGTTTCCTTTTTGCTTTCCATTGCTTTACATTCCTAACTTGTGATACCATTTGCTTGCACTTCATTATTGCACTCATTTCATTTACTTGTATTTTCGGTCTTTACTCATTTCAATAAGAAAGCAATTACGCACCTCAACTCATAATCTAGAGGAATCAAAGAGGAGAAGTTTTAGAGCCCTTCACGGGAAATTCGGCTTCAATTTCTTATTTTGAGTGACCGTTTGCGTCATTCATACTTGTTTAAAAAGAGCATTAGATTAGCATTAACACCTATTCACCCCCCTCTAGTTGTTTTTCAATTGGTATCAGAGATTTGGCCTCTAAGTTTTTGGCTTAACATCCTTAGAGAGATCCTATATTGCTAATCACTCTATTCATATTTCATCCTCATACACTTAGTAAAAATGACCGAAGGTATTAAGACCCCACCCAAATTTGATGGCCTTAACTTTCCCATATGGAAGGTTAAGATGACTGTGTTTTTGCAATCATTAGGGAGCCGGGTTGCAAAGGCGGTGACTAAACCATTTAGCGCACCCCTAGGTGATGAGGACACTTGGTCCGACATCGCCACGAAAGAGTTTGACGCTAATACTAGGGCACGCTATGCCTTACTTTAAGCTCTTAATGACGATGATATTGCTAGAGTCATTCATTACAAATCCGCATATGAAATTTGTACTAACCTTCTAGTCACTCATGAGGGAACTTCACAAGTAAAGAGGGCCAAAATTAATCTTCTTCGTTCCCAATATGAAAACTTTTTCATGCAAGAAAATGAAACCATAGATGATATGGTTACAAAATTTACAAAGATTACTAACGGTCTTTCTTTTTTAGGTGACGACATTGACAACGATCAAAAAGTGAGGAAGATCATCCGTGTACTCCCTCCATCTTGGGAAGTCAAAACCACAACTTTGAAGGAGCTCAATGACAAATGGAAATGGAGCTTATCGGTCTCATTGGGAATCTCAAGACCCATGAGATGGAAAGAAAAGTAAGAGAAGAGAAGGCTCCTCCAAAGAAGAAAGCAATCGCTTTCAAAAGCTCTTCCACCTACTCCGACGAAGATGATGAGAAAGAGGATGATGAAGATCTTTCTCTTCTTGTAAAGAGTTCGGAGAATGTACAACAAGGTCAAATTCTAAAATAGAAGGAGATGGCAAGGTAAAGAAGAGAAGAAAATCATTTGCTTCAATTGCCGGAAGCCGGGACACATAGTTGCGGAGTGTCCGAAAAATAGGGTAAACCCTCCACCTCCAAGAAGCCATACAAGAAGAAAATTTTAAAGACTACTTGGGATTCGGAGAGTGAATCTGATGAGGAAGTCGACACCGCCAACATGTGTTTCATGGCAAATGAAAGCACAAAGTAACCCCGGAACATCTATTGAAGATTGTGAATTATCTATAGATGAATTAGAAGAAGCTTTTGAAGAACTATCATATAATTATGATTTTCTCAAAAAGAAATACTTAAAAATGAAAAAGAAAAATGAATCACTTAACTACAAAATTTTCATTCTCACAAAAGAAAAAGATGAATTGTTTTCAACTCTCACTTCTACTCAAAAGGATTTTGATGATTATAAAATTTCTTACAAAGGTAAATTTTCACTAGTTGATAAAGATGAGATTTCCATGCTAAATAAGAAAATTGACTCATTAGGAGAAGTTTTAAAGAGATGTGAATTTGATCTGGACTAGAGGCTATGTTTCCTAAGAAACATGTCCCAAAGAAACAATCACATGCTACACATACTCATGTTCATAAATCACAACCTTCACGCTCACATCATGCTAAACACCCTAAACATACTCCACACACTCATCATGCATTCATGTATGGTAAAGTTTATGCATGCACATATTGTGGCCGAAAGGGTCATTTGGTTAAATTTTGCTATGATAGGATAAATGCATCACATAATCATGTTTGGGTTCGTAATGCTAACATTCAAGGTCCCAAGAAAATTTGGGTACCAAAATCAACAAATTTATTACATGATGTAGGTACACTCCAAAGCTCAAAGACGTAGGGAGCGGTGGTATCTTGATAGTGGCTGCTCAAGGCACATGACTTGGGACATCAATAACTTTGCAACCCTATCAAGATATCATGAAGGTGGCACCGTCACCTTCAGAGATGACGCCAAAGGAAAAATCATTGGTATAGGTAACGTTAAACTTGGTACATCTCCTATAATAGAAAATGTTGTTTTAGTTAATGGTCTCAAACATAATCTCTTGAGTATTAGTCAACTTTTTGATAAAGGTTTCAATGTGATTTTTAATGACTTAGCTTGTAGTGTAATTGATAGACAAACTAATGCATGTATATTTTCCGGATTTCGTGAAAACAATGTATACATGATTGATATGTCTAATATGTAATGTAATACTACTTGTTTGAATGCCTTCAATGATGACTCTTAGTTATAGCATAGGAGATTAGGTCATATTTCTTTTTACCATCTATCTAGATTAAACAACAAGGAAATGGTAAAAGGTATCCCTTACTTGAAATTTAAAAAGGACCGCATTTGCGATGCGTGCCAACTTGGAAAACAAACCAAGTCTTCTTTCAAATCCATCAAGAATATCATGACATCGCGACCTTTGGAGTTGATCCATATGGATTTGTTTGGTCCTATTAAAACCAAAAGTCTAAGTGGGAATCGTTTTGCTTTCGTTTTAGTTGATGACTTTTCTCGTTTTACTTGGGTTTTCTTTTTAACATAAAAATCAAACCTTTTTACATTTTCAAACTTTTAGGAAAAGAATTAAAAAGGAAAAGATTCTTCTATTTTAAAATAAGAAGTGATAGAGGTGGTGAATTCAATAACCAACCCTTTACCACTTTTTACGAAGAACATGAAATTAAGTATGAACTATCTTTTCCTAGAACTCCACAACAAAATGGAGTTGTTGAGAGAAAAATCGAACATTACAAGAGATGGCTAGGATAATGATAAGTGAATACGGTCTCCCTTAATACCTATGAGCCGAGGCCGTAAACACATCTTGTTACATATCAAATAGGGTTTTCTTATGCAAAAAACACTTCTAAAACATCTTTTGAGATTTACTATTCAAGAAAACCAAATGTTTCATATTTTAAAGTTTTTGATTGTAAATGTTTTGTTTTAAATACTAAAGATAATTTAGGTAAATTTGATGCAAAATCATATGAAGCTATTTTTGTTAGTTACTCTAAACTATTAAAGCTTATAGAGTCTTCAATAAATCATCTTTAACTATTAAAGAATCTTATATGTAAAGTTTGAGGAATCTAATGTTTTTGTTGAGAATGTTGTAGAAATAGATTCCTTAGGTGAAGACATGGAGAGGATTACCTTAAAGGACTCACCTACTGTAGAAGACAAGCCAAAGGTTGATGGGGAGAGTGAAGTTCAAGAAGTTAAAGTGGAGCAAATACAACCACTTCCAAAGGATTGAAGATTCACTTCATATCATCTCAAGGATCTCATTATAGGTGAAGTATTAAAAGGGGTAACTACTCGTTCTAAACTTCATGATCTTTGTAGGCACTATGCATTTATTTCTCATTTTGAACCAAAGAACTTCCTCGAAGCCGAGGGCGACTCATATTGGTTGCTTGCTATGCAAGAGGAACTCAATTAATTTGAGCGCAACCAAGTTTAGCATCTTGTTCCTAGACCCCATGATAGACCAACAATTGGTACTAAATGGATTTTTTGGAACAAGCTGGATGAGTCGGGCAATGTTGTTAGGAATAAAGTTAGGTTAGTGGCCCAAGCTTACACTCAAGTCGAAGGTATCGATTTTGAGGAAACTTTTGCACCCGTAGCACGGCTTGAAGCCATACGGATGACACTTGCATTTACTTCATATAAAGATTTTAAACTTTTTCAAATGGATATCAAAAGTGCTTTCTTAAATGGATTTATTGAAGAGGAAGTGTATGTTGAACAACCCCCCGAGTTTGTTGATTCTACACATCCGGATTTTATTTTCAAACTAGACAAAGCTCTTTATGGTTTAAAATAAGCCCTAGGGCTTGGTATGAAAGACTTTCCTCATTTCTTATTTCAAATGATTTTGCTAAAGGAACAATAGATACTACTTTATTTTACCAAACATGTTAAAAATGATATGCTTATAGTTCAAATATATGTTGATGATATCATATTTGGCTCTACTAATGAAAATCTTTGCAAAGCTTTTGAATTATGCATGAAGGAGGAATTTGAGATGTTTATGATGGGCGAGCTTAACTACTTCCTTGGTCTCCAAATCAAGTAAAGGATGGGATCTTTATCAATCAAGCCAAGTACACAAAGGAACTTATCAAGAAATTTGGGCTTGAAGGGATTAAGACAAGTAAAACTCTCATGGCTACCACAACCAAGCTTGATAAGGATGAGTAAGGTATAAATGTAGACATTAAACTCTATCGTAGCATGATTGATAGTTTGTTATATTTAACGGCTAGTAGGTCGGACATTATGTTTAGTGTGTATCTTTATGCTCGATTTCAATCGTGTCATAAAGAATCCCATTTGATTGCTGTAAAACGCATTATTAGATACCTTAAGGGCACAATTGAAATGGGTTTGTGGTATCCGAAGACCGGACAATTTTTAATGACGAGTTTTTTGGATGCCGACTATGCGGGTTGTAGAGTGGATAGGAAGAGTACTGGTGAAATATGTCAATTTCTCGGTAATTGTCTTGTTTCATAGTCTTCCAAGAAATAAAATTCGGTAGCCCTCTTAACCGCCGAGGCGGAGTATGTTGCGGCGGGGGCTTGTGCACAAATTTTTTTGGATGAAACATACTCTCCTTGGCTATGATTTGCATTATGATCATGTTAAAATATTTTGTGATAATACTAGTACTATTCATATGACTAAAAATGCAAATCAACATAGTAAAACAAAACACATTGACATTCGATATCACTTTCTTAGAGATCATTATGAGAAAGGTGATATTGAAATTGATTATGTTTCTACCGATTTTTAACTTGCCGATATTTTCACAAAACCACTAGATTATGATCGATTTTTCTTTATTTGTGGTGAATTAAACATTTGTGTTATGGACTCATAAAATTTTCACATACTCTTCAAAAATGTTTATTGCATTTGCCCCTTTTTGATGCATGACAAAAAGGGAGAGAAATACTATTGAGTTATTATTATTTATTTATTTTTTTCTCTCATGCCATTTTTTATAGCATGATTTGAGGGGGAGCTTTCAAGCTCCTTTTCTATTTGTTTGTAATATTTTTTTTTCATGTCATTTTTTTCTTTTTGTTAAGTTAATATATAGCATGTTTTGAGGGGGAGCTTTCAAGCTACTTTTCCATTTTTTTAAATAACTCATATGTTTTGTCATCATTAAAAAGGGGGAGATTGTTGGCTCAAGGTTACAATCACCCAGTTTTAGAGTTTTGATGATTACAAAACATATATAGTTATTTGTACTAATCATGTTTAAGTGTTTAAGATTGTTTCAGGATTCTAAGGATTCAACAGGTTTTCTTCCCTAAAGGAAGGTGGTGATTGACTCAAGTTGACTCAATTCGGGATCAAGAATTCAAGTTATTCAACGATGCATATGGAGAAGCCCAAATTGAAGATCTTATAGTCACCTAGAATCCTTGTAAGAATTAGTATGTTAAAGAGTAAGGATATGATAGTTGTGTTCAAGAAAACACACACACACAAAAATACACTTTTTAAAATACAAGTTATTGGTTAGTTGGTTTTGGTGCATGTTTGATGGATATACATATTTCAAAATATTTTATATTTTTATATCTAGTGTAAAACATGTATTTCAACTCCTATAGCATGTTACTCAAATCTCAGACCATTTAAATATATTTCAAAAATTATTCAAAATTCAAAAACATTTTTAAAAATCTGTTTCAGGCCTTTACGGTCGACTGGCGGTCGATCGGACCTATTTCAGGCCAGATCGGTCGACCGGGCCTTGTGGCCTTGAGCGTGCACGTCTGTGCACGTCTGCCGGTCGACCGGACCAGTCGACCGACAGACCTTGCGGTCGACCGACCGTCGACTGACTGCCAGATCCCAATTCTCGAGTTTTGTCGGTCGACCGGCCCGGTCGACCGGCAGCTCATTTTTATGTTTTAAAATAGCCAGCGGTCGATCGGAGCCAACGGCTCTTTTGCCATGTGGACGGCCGGTCGACCGGTCCGGTCGACCGACAGCCGTCCAGAAAGCCCCAACGGCTATTTCTTGAAATCTGTTTCATTTTCTTTGATTCCCACAGCTATTTCTGCTTTCCTAGTGGCTAAACTCTACCCTAATGACCTAGTATCATTTATGAATAGTGTGTATTCACTCCCTATAAATAGAGGTCACTGGTCTCATATTTATACACAAGAAATATATCCAAGTTTCAAGTTTTCAAAAGAGAAGAAAAGTTTACTTGCTTTCATTTTCAAAGATCTTTCATTTGCAAAAGTTTTTCAGTTGGTTTACAAGTTCTCTTTACTTCTTTTCAATTGAAATTTTTCTCACTTTCCTTCTTGAGCCAAAAATCATACTCCACTCTATAAGGTGTAAGAGAGAGTTTGTGATCTTTTGATCACTAAGTGACTTATATTCTATTGTGTTGAGATCCCTCTTGTGTAGAGGTTGGATTTGTTGGAGTTAGATACTCCGGTCTTGTGTAGACCATTTGTAATTCCCTTGGGTGTAAAGGTTCCGGTGTGAAAATAGTAGAAATCCTTCATAGTGGTGAAAGCGGGACGTAGAGCAGTGACTCGAATCTCGAAACAAATTACTTGTGTTTGCGATTGGTTTCCTTTTTTGCTTTCTATTGCTTTACATTCCTAACTTGTGATACCACTTGCTTGTACTTCATTATTGCACTCATTTCATTTACTTGCATTTTCGGTCTTTACTCATTTCAATAAAAAAGTAATTACGCGCCTCAAGTCATAATCTAGAGGAGTCAAAGAGGAGAAGTTCTAGAGCCCTTCACGGGGAATTCGGCTTCAATTTCTTGTTTTGAGTGACCGTTTGCATCATTCATACTTACTTGTTTAAAAAGAGTATTAGATTAGCATTAACACTTATTCACCCCCCTCTAGGTGTTTTTCAATATGATCCTATGATATCGGTCCATTTTGGAATTGATATTGCCTTTTCTTATTGATATTAAAAACCATTGATCGATCCTGATACTGAGATTTAAAACCATGATTTTATACTGATAACGATACCAAGAGGTATTTCAGGAGGGGGTTCGGGTTCAAACCTGTGTGTTGAATTTAAATATATTTATTACCCCTTTTTTGAAAAATATCTGTAGACAATCATAGTCCCATAATGGGAAAATGAACCCCCCTATAATAGCAAACCAAGGAAAGTGTCCTGTGATGGAGAATGAAAAGCCTGCACGTACATGTGATCGCGATGATCAGCCTCAAGGAACTACATATATAACTACAGTTTTTTGTGAATGAGCTTTCACGAACCGCTAATTAAGCATAGTGGCTTTAATACACCGCAAAGTTGAGTCATGGCATAATATACATCTGAATGCGAAGGAAGAGTCGTGCTGCTCTATAGATCAGTTGGCCTATTTTCCCCCATTTATTCCATCTCTCCAAGAAAAGTTCAAGAGTTGGAGTTATTTCCAGTGGCCCAAAGGCTCTCATGTAAGGGAGAGTGTTAGGTGTTCAATTAACTCGATGTATAATGTCAGCCCACAATCCAACAACTTAAGCTTTTGGGTTAAGTGGTTTTCACTGTAGGCTTTTAGTGAGTGTTGAATGATTCCACCTCCACTTGCTGTCCTTGCATGAACTTTGTCTTTTACCTGGTTCAGGTAGAACCCCATGGACTCAGGTTGATCAAAAGCCATCTCTGAGTCTTCAGTGATGTGATTTGAAGCATCAGACTTCATTTGTGGATCATAACTGAAACCAGGTTATTATTTAAACACAAAAGAAGGCCATATTTAAAACCTCTACTAATATGAACATGAGAGCCCTGTGTGGCTCTCTGGTGCACTGGCTATCAAACTCAAAAGAAGGACAAGGAGGGAATGAAGGAGCAAGAAAGAAAGAAAGAGAAATGATCCGCCAACACATCCTCACTGCACACCTCAGCACACTCCTGATCAATCAAGGATAATGAAGTGTGCGCGCGCGTAGCATGTGCCAGAGACTAGTGAGATATAGGGAGATCAACTGATTGGAATTGAAACCAATGCATGTGAAATAATCTAGGATTACACACCCCATCTCTCTCACTAAGATCAATGCAGATTCTATTCTCTCCTTTTTTTCACGCAAAGTATGTTGATGTGTTTTTAAGTTAATGCTACTTCGAAATTTATGGTTCTTGTTTCCGTTGCTAGTCTGTTATGTTTTTCTTCTCTTAAACTTCAGACTGAATAATATTTGTTTCATCAGGTGACCAAACGATCGAGGAATTACCATCACCACGAGAGAGCTATGCATTTTCCATCACCAGAGCATGTTCACAACCATCATTTGTTTACTGGTCCGAGGAGCAAGGTTGGCGGAGAGATTGACCCAATATCATTGAAACTCAAACAACCGCCTGTGCCTATGGTTTCAGCGAAGAATGATGGTGCTATGAGACTGAAACCAAATGAACAAAACAAGACAGGATAGTCTCCAGCATCGGTGAAATCCTCTAGGGAGCCATCATCGACTGACTTGAGGCCCACCCGTCTAAAAGTCCAACTGCCCTCGAGCAGTTTCAGACTGTTGATTGCCATAGCGATTAGTCATTCACACTAAGCTGGTGCTAACCGACACGGTTGCATTTAGGACAGAAAGTAATCTGACTCGATATGATTCTTTGCTCAGGCTTAAATTGAGGCACTGGCATGATTGGAAATTCTTTCTCGGTTCTCAGCCTTGGTAAATTTTTTTCTCTGCCGCGGGGCAGGGGGGCCTTACATTAGGAGAGAGGAGACGGCTGGCAGCAGTGCCTGCCGTTGTAAATGGTTGGTTGATTGATTGATTTGTTTCCTTTTTTGTTGGCAGAGGCGTTTTCGCCGCCTCCAAGGTCAGTCTGCTGACACTCGTCTCTTTCTTTTGTTCTTTCCATACCGTGGAACAGAAAATAAAACAAAAAATCAAAGAAATTTTCTTCTTCTTTTGGCTCATTATCTCATCAATTTCTAACATTCTTTCACACCACAGTTTATGTAATTCTGAAAATTTTGTATCCAAAGCAATACAATTGCTCCCTTTTACAAAGGTGCTTTGAGCTTCAAATCTTTGTTGTGAGGAGGGGTGGCCATTTGATTTCAATGCTGTGCTGATGTTGTATTTTAATTTTGTTTTGGTGGTGTTATCTCTAGCGTTGTATTGTTGTTGGTGTTATCTCTAGCGTGTATTGTTTGTCGAGTGACATGGTGTGTGGGTTGGTTGAACGTAACTCTTTATATTGATAATCCCCTTAGAAATGATGATATATATAGCCGATTTTTGCAGTAATTTTTGCCCTGACTTTTGGAACAATGCTTCTTTTTAATCGAGTTGACACTTCAAGTATTAATTTGTAGTTGGAAGCATAATATCATGCAAGTCGAACGAAACATGGGACATCCGTGTTTCGATTCTACTCCTTTACTACTGAATCAAGATCTTAATAATAGAAAGAACTTAAATGTGTTACACGACAGAATGTGCCACATTACTCATTGCCAATTGCATTTCACCATTGCATCACTTTATACCAAACTAGAAGGGGGAAACAACATGGACATTATGAGTTTTGGCATTCCATTCTTCTTTTTTGAGAGTAAAGTAGATTATGTTGGTTGCTAAACCCCAACCCTGGTCTTAAAACCCATCATACATGTTGCCACAGAAGCCTCACAGTCTTTGAAAAAGAGAGATAGTTTGACCAAGAAACCTTGAATAATTTACAGCATAAGTAATGCTATTTGTACTATTTTTTTTATATTATATTATACTACTACTCTATAAATTGTGGGTCACATCTTCATGAATTGTTGCTCTCACCTCATTAATTGCCAGTATGATCACAATTTATAGAGTAATAACACAATGTAATATAAAAAAAAGTAGAACAAATAGCATTACTCTTTACAGCATAAAACATATATACGTCTAAATTATGCACCAACATTACAAGTCGAATGAAACATGGGACTTCCGTGTTCCAATTGTACTCCTTTACCACTGAATCAGGATCTTAATAATAGAAAGAACTCAAATGTGTAACACGACAGAATGTGCCACATTACTCATTCCCAATTGCATTTCACAATTGCATCACTTTACACCAAACTAGAAGAGGAAAACAACATGGACATTATGAGTTTTGGCATTCCATTCTTCTTTTTTTTGTGAGTAAAGTAGATTATGCTGGTTGCCAAACCCCAACCCTAGGCCTAAAACCCAACATCCATGTTGCCACAATATAAAAAATCTATAAGTCAAGATTAGGCACCTACATTACAAATTGAGTAGAACAATTAGGCATCGTATTTGGCGACTAACACTGTCGGCCCTCTCATTAATGATTCATCACATAAATAACACAACCACGTGACCCAACCAAGATGGAACCAGAACAAAAACCCTAGTTTTCTTTTCACTGTCAATCACCAAAACACGTGCAAAGATTCCTTTTTGGTCTTGTCAATGACAAGACCTAGGGAAACATATCACCCATAAATGACAATGGAATTCTGCTCTATCTCTCTCTCTCTCTCTCTCTCTCTCTCACTCTCACTCTCACAATTAGGTTCTCTTTAATTATCATCTCCCAATGAGGAGTTGACATTGATTGATCCACTAAAACAAATCTCTCTGTGGATGCTTCTTGTTTACTGATGGATCTCAAGGGCAAAAACATCACTTGGTGATCTCTTGTTTGCTTCTAGTGCCCCTCACCCACCTTTAAACTAGTTGAAGGATTGATTAGTTTAACATATTTGCTTCATCTTGGCATTTTCAACTGTCTTTTCTCCATGGGGATCCCTCCCCATTACATGCTCATAATTGCTAATAGAATCTGAGAATTTTTGGGGAGAACTGTCCTTCCTCATAGAAAAAGAAGGTATGTGTTGTTATTTTTTTTTTCCTTTCTTTTTTTTTGTTTTAGGTGGGCAATTTTGACCAAGGGTTTTATGGCAAGGACCCCATGGCCTCATGGCAGAGGGCCTATGTGAACACTAGTGTGTGTCTGTGATGGAAACAGGGCACTAAATCCAAAGAAACAAACAACTCGGAAGCATTAAAAGCTAGTATGAGATGAGGCTTCTTCCTCCTCTCTCTCTCTCTCTCTCTCTCTCTCTCTCTCTCTCTCTCTCTCTAAAAGCTAGTATGAGATGAGGCTTCTCTCTCTCTCTCTCTCTCTCTCTCTCTCTCAAGCATTCCTCTTTCTTGTATCTATATTAAGGCCATGCATCATGCATGTGACACCAGTTCTCACCAACTGAAAAGACCAGCTAAGGTAAACATGTAAGTATGGGCAAGATTTACCATCTATATATGTTTATTTAATTAAATTTATAGTCAAAAGATTAAAAAATGTTAAATGAAGCATCTTAAGAAACAAAATAAGAAATCAATGAACAAGACACAACAGGTGGGCAAATAAATGAAAAAGACCTAAATGAATTCACATTGAAGTGACGTAGACGGGGAAGTGAAGAAAACGAGCGAGGCGAGATAGATCTCGTTCTAACGCTGATGAATCCTGAAGAGATCTCCAGGTAGGGTAACTACTCGAATCCACGAGCAAGAACAACCCGAATCCACAAGCCAACAGAATAACTCATGGAGGATAACTCAAAAGTTTATTGATAAAAGTTGGATAAAAAATGAAGACAAAATTAGAATACAAGAGCCTATTTATAAGCTTATAAAAGAGTACTACTCCTTCTTGGAAACTATAATCTATTACTAAAAGAAAATAAAAGAATTAAAAGAACCCTAATCTATCTTGAAAATCTATATTTACAATTCAAAATAACGAAAGATAAATCAAATTAAAATCTGTTTTGGACCCAAAACAGAATCCTAAACAAACTCAGACACCTGATAAGTAATAGGGTTGTCAATAGGTAAAAAACCCCGTTGACAGGACTGTAAATTCTCAATTTTCAGGAAAAGCATGTCGACAGGTCAAATCTTTTGTCGGCCTGTTGTTTGTCTTGCTTCTCTTCCTGCATTAGGAAGCCACTTGCATAATTTGTAAGATAATGTTAATGGGGATAACCAACCAGCACATCTTCTCATTCTTAAGTATAGACAACACTCTTTTGTCCATTGATATTATTTAAAGGTACTTGTACTGTAGTAGTCGTCAAATTATGTACACATGTTAAGCTACATCACCTTTTTTCTTCAAGATTTAATAGGACTAGGATAAGACTCAATTATGCATTAGAAAAACTTTTTTTTTGTCTCCTAAATCTAATAGAACAGGAGAGTTTGCTGAAAAACTTTGATAGTGAAGAAGTTAAAAATTAAAAAAAATTTCTTTTTACTCTGAAAAACGATTTATTGCAAAATAATTTTGAAATTTGGAAGGAAGAAGGGATAAAGACCCTTAAAAGAGTGTGGTGCCTAGAGTAGATGATTCATGCAACACATGACTTCAGAGCTTATACACAGTGAGTGAAGAAAGCATTGCCATGGGAGGAAAGGGAAGCATGAATCTAACTAGAATTAAGAGAATTATCTTCTTAAACAAAGTAGGAGTTTGATGGTAGATAGTGGTTGTTTTGATGTGATGGCATTGTAGCCATGAGGCCAAATCATGCATGGAAATGCTGAGATGTTGGGTTTCCAAACTGTCTAATTTTATGGCAAACTTTATAGATAACTCCAACTTGTCTCCTCTAACTATTTAGACACATCTATTTAGAAAATCATATGGTCATTTTTATTGAAGTATTGTGTCTATATTAACTAATTTGTATATGAGAAATGTCATAGTCTGATTTTTCATTCTTTTTATCAGTGAGCCAGGTCTAATTTCTTTACTATTCTACCAATTTAACCACTTGGAAGAATGTGAGTCATAAAAATCTGATAATGGACTAGTTATTAGCTGCCAACCAAATAGGACAAACCTTACTAAGGCATTATCTCACTAGTTGATAGGAGAGGGGATGAAACCCAAAAGGCATGGTCTATGTCACCCAATATCACAATAGGGCTTTTACTTTTAGCTTGACATGGACTAAATGTTACAAGAAAATGAAGTGTTTCATGGGCATGAGAACAGTATGGGCTTTTCATCTTTCTATCCCATCCATCACACATAATCATAGAATAAAAAGTATCTAGAGAAGCAAAATTAGAAGAGAAACGTGTACATATGGAATGTGAAGTATACTAGTAGTAGAATCAAGGAATTCATGTACCAACAACCAAAAAACACAAACTCAATGATGGTAGGTAGTAACCCTAATAGTGTGGTTGGAGAGAAACCAACAAGGTCCACACACACACACACACACACACACACACACACACACACACACACACCACCCCCCCCAAAAAAAGAGAGAAAAGAGGAAAAAAGAAAAAAAAGAAAAAAAGAAAATGCATACATACATATATACAACTGTCATTTTCTCTTAACAGCAAACCTATTTATCACCTCTCTCTCTCTCTACTCCCTTTTGCCCCACAACTCCATACACAAACACAAACCTCTCTCTCTCTCTCTCTCTCTCTCAAGTCTCAAGCCTTCCCTCATCAACACATTATCATTATCATTTTTCTCCCATCAGAACAAAATCAAATCCGACAACCTCCATAATTCCCACAAACTCATCAAATCACATTAACCCCCTCCACTTCACCCCACAACCTCTACAAGAACAACATCAACAACAAGAAGAAGCTCTATAGAGCTCTCTAGTAGCCATGGAGCTCTTCCCAGTGCAGCCTGACCTCTCCCTTCAAATCAGCCCCCCAAACCCCAAATCCTCTTGGAGGAGGACACCCCAAAATGAAGATGCTGAAGACCTCAACATGGATCTAGGGTTTTGGACCAACAAGCCCACAAAGCCCACCAACCTCCCTGCCACCGCCACCGATATCGATCTCTCCCTCTCCACCATCACCACCACCACCAACCCTTTCCTCCAATCCCACCACAACCACTTCAACCACCACCACCACCTCCCATTGGAAGCCTACTACAGTACTAACAACAGTAGTAGTAGCTGCATTAATCAAGAAGTGGGCTTCATGAGGCCCATCAGAGGGATCCCAGTGTACCACAACAACAACCAGTACCCTCACCACCAGCAGTTTAATCATCATCATCATCCTCATCCTCATTTCTGCTCGTCTTCGACTAATGCTGCTGCAGCCTCCAACAACAATATTGCAAACTTGGCCAATTTCTCGAGATCAGCTAGGTTCTTGTCGCGGGGGATCCCCGCAAAGAGGAGCATGAGGGCGCCGAGGATGCGGTGGACGACGACGCTCCATGCCCGCTTTGTTCATGCTGTGGAGCTGCTTGGTGGCCATGAGCGTAAGGAGTCTAATTTTTTTTCTTTTTTTTTTTTTTTTTGTGAATTTCCTTTACGAGTGCGTTTTTGGAAATTTGAAATTTTTGATGTTATTAATTTTTGGAAATTAGGAGCAACACCCAAGTCAGTTCTTGAGCTCATGGATGTCAAGGATCTCACTCTGGCTCATGTCAAATCTCACTTGCAGGTATGTGAACTCAATTGCGTTTTTTTTTTTTTTTTTTTTAATTTTGAATGGAAAAAAAAGAGAGGAAGGGGTGGAGAACTGAATAAGAAGGGGGAGGAAATTTTTTTTTTTTTAAAATTACTTTTGTTTTTTTCCCCCTTACATCTCCTTTGTCATTACATTACAGTGTAGTGGGTTCTGCAAGAAGTACTGCAAATTTTACAGCAGTTCAACTTTTACTTTAGATGCAGGGATCATGCTGTTGGAAGATAAAGAGAAACTTAAATTTTGCCAAAATAAAATAATGAGTCAGATAAATTCAAATTTTTTAAATATTTATGATTGTGAATTATAGCATAATGGATATATTTCAAACTACATTCATGCGTCCTTGTTGCAGTACTATTTTCTTTGTGCTTTACAAAAAAAAAAAACATTAACCTCTCTTCAATAAACACAGAAAAAAGTTATATAATTAGTACTGTGTCAATCTGATACATATTCTGTCATAACATGGATGCTAATTTCTGTGTATATGATTAAATTGTAGATGTATCGAACGGTGAAGAGCACTAATGCACCTGTAGGTTCTTCAGGTATAGAATTTTTTTTTTTTTTTTTTTTTTTTTTTTGCTTCTGTGATTTCAATTCAAAGAGAAGTGTATATTCCCCCAAACTGTTGGCGTGACTGTGAGCTTTCCTATCATTTGTTGCAGGCCAATCTGATGGGTTTGAGAACGGCTCGGCCGGAGAGATTTCTGATGACAACTCTGTCAATGTTCGCAGCATCCTCGGATCCCAATCGTCGGTTCAACATGGAGGAAGACCAGGGATGAATCTATGGAGCAATTCTTCGAGGTGATAAAAACTTGGCCTTGCTGATAATTAGTTTCCCTAGCAATATATTTGATGCCTTAGGGATACTATTGATACAAAATAGAAATGTTAAAAAAAATCCTAATTTCAAGGTTTTTTGATTTTATAATTAAGTTATAGCATTTCTGTTAGAAAGAAAAAAATTATCAGGCATAAAAATGAAATGTTGAAGAAATTCAAGAGAGTTACAAATATAATCAGTAACATGGTACATGATTAGTTTTTGTTCCAATTCTTGTCAAAAGAGCTCTTTAGATTAAAGAGAGAAATGTATTAATAGTCCAAAGATATAGAAACGGACTATTACATTAAAGAGAGAAATGTATATGTTTGCTAATATGAGATGAATAGAAATAAACTATGAATAAAAGATTGACCCTTGATTAGTGAAAATTTGACAAGGAAAAAAAGAATCCTTTTAACTACAGAAAGCAATTATGTATTATATATTAGTTAATACATAAAACATTTCCATATGGAAAAGGCTAATTAAGAGAATTTTAGTTAGTATCTAGCAATCTGAAGAAGTCTAAGCAATGGGTCGTGTTTATGATCAATTCATGAAACTATATTTATTTATCGTTATAACTGAAAAAAAAAAAAAAAAAAAAAAAACTTCAGCTAACTAGGGGATGTATGCTCTCCACTTAGTTTGGTGCAAGATTGGATAATGACTCACGATAGGCTAATCCAATGCTATGATACTAGAAGAAGAATATATGTAGTGAAAGGGACATCAAATCCTTTACTAAAAGTTCCTCAAGGAGGAGACCACCTTTTGAGCTAAAAATTGATGTGATAATTTATTGTTTGCTTGATAATTTATTGTTTATTGCATCATAATAGGAAAATTTCCTTCATTAGGAGTCATATAGATCATGTAACTCTCTCTCTCTCTCTCTCTCTCTCTCTCTCTCTCTCTCTCTCTCTCTCTCTCTCTCTCACACACACACACACACACACACACACCACACACCACCCCCCCCCCCCCCCCCCAACACACACACGCACCCACGCACCCACCTTCATGCTAGTGATCCCAAAAGGCAGCAGAGATCATAGTGTTGTTCCATCTGTCCATATCAGGTCACAATTTCGGCCTCCATCATGGTGCAAAGATCCTTTTTGTAGCACTTCAAAGGGACAGTTTAGAGCCCACCCCAAATCATAATTAACAAGTTAATTATAGTAGAAGATGGCCACCTTTTCTTTATTTTATTTTAATGCTTGTTTAATTTTGCAGTAGGGTAAGCTGGATTAATGGCACACCAAAAGGTTCCACCACAGGGAGCAAGCACTGCTTTGAGGTAAGCACTTGATAATTATGGTCATAATTTGATAATTAAGATCATAATTGATGTTAGCATTATATATTTTTTACTAAGATGGAAAAAAAAATTGGCAATTAATTAAGGATAATGTGTGTAATTGATAATAGTAGGAGGTGGTTATGAAAGACATAATGTCAATATGATTGATGGCAAATTTTGATGTCAAGTCAGCTTTTTCCCCCCTCTTTCTCTCTCTCTCTCGTGCAGGACACACAATCCAGAGCATGGAAATCTTATCAGATTTGAATTCATCATCTTGTCTTTCAGAGACAGTAGTGAGCCCAAAGAGGCCCAACCTTGAGTTCACCTTGGGAAGGCCACACTGATCTCACTTGAAGATCACAACATGCAACCAAGAAACAGAGAAAAGCTAGCAAGAAAAGTGAGAGAAAGACAAGGAGACCATTGAGGCAGCACAAAGAAAGCAAGGGAAAAGGAAAGCTGTTTGTGTTTGTGTTAAAGCGTATCTTTTACTGCACAAAGCTATGTAGAGATTATCTTTCATAGGAAAGCTAGAGAGAGAGAGAGAGAGAGAGAGAGAGAGAGGTAACTATGCATAAATATGAAATTTTTGTATGACTGAAAAATAAGAAGGGGGGGATGGGATTAGGGTACTTTGAATCTTTCAGTTGTCCTTAAAAGGCTAAAAGAGGGAGAGGGGATGCTACATTTTCATACATGATGTGCATGTGGTATGCTTTGTAGTTCCCCAACAAAAAGAAAAAGGCCAAAGGGAGGACAAAGCATTTCAATCATAGGAAAGGATCTCTCATGGCCAATTGTAACTTTCATGCTTACTGGATAACTTTTTGTTAGTTCTAATTGCTGTTGAAACTTAATTATCATGTAGCTTTGTAAGACATTGCTTGACATGTATATTGCTGACTTTTTCTTAGGCTTTGAGTAAAGTTGCTAGCTAAAATGGCTCAATTAAGAATATATATCAGTTTCTACGTTGTTCTTGTTATATTATCATTGTTTACTATTTATTTCTTTGTACGATATTCTTTTTCTAGAATTTGATATCCTTGGTTGTACATACTTACATTGTCTGACATAAAATAGAAAATCTAAAAACCATCGGGTTAGCTTATTGGTAAAATCCCTCCTCCGAAGAGGGAGGTTTCAGATTCAATCCTCACAGTTGTCGAATGGGGATCTAACTTGGTAATTAATGGTATGTGTGTGTGTATAGACTTGAGGGTGACCTCACTTTTGTTAATAAGTTAAAATAGAAAATCTACATATAGTAAGTTGAGAAACATTCAACGATATCTTTAAAGTAATATTCGCTCCCACTCTAAAATATTTGCTCTTACTTTTACCTTAAAGGACAAGAAACGATAAAATTTGTGAGAAAGCTTTGAGGGAGACAATCATGATGTTACATGGAAGTGACATCATTTTCAAAACCTTTTTCCTCTGAGGTTGATATGCAACAAGTCAATTTGAACAAGTGTTCTAATCCAAGTTGATTGAAACTAATTAGCTAAGGAATTTGAATAGCACTGACATCACCTAGGAGGCAATATTGGATCACAAGGCAACTTCCTCAATGGGTTTTTTTTTTTGTTAAGATGAACAGATTTATTCACAAGTGCTTTTGAAAGTACTTCCAAATTTTTAGAGGATTCAGTAAGTTCTTTTTCGTACAACCAAATACTCATGCAGTATTTTTGCTTGTGAGTTCACTGGCAACAATATTATTTATAGCTAAACAGGCACAAAATTAACCAATTTAATTACATTTGACATCCTCACTGTATCAATGAAAATAGCATTGTAATTATTGCAACCCCTTTTTTCCTCGTTTGCAATCACAATCTCCAAAATTCAACAATATCTAACAACCTAAACTCACTAGTAGGAATTTGGAATAAATGTCACACTAGACAAATCAACCCAATGATTTTATTAGCTTCTTAACTTTGTGCATGCATGTGCAAAATCTTATGTCTGGGTTTTTATGATTTTGTGACCTCCCACCAAACAAGGTGGTTACCAACTATACATATGCTCCTTTTTGGTGAGCCACAAGTTCAAGAATTGAAACCCTAGTTTTTCACCACTAGAAACACCAAGAGCTCAGTTAAAAACAATGTGTGTGATAGCAACAACATTGGAGAACTTTCTCATTTTCCTAGTGGTCTTGATTTCATGAGTCCTCTTGCTTGTGATCACAACAAAAATGAAGCATATTGATTGTTACGTGACAAATACTTGATTAATTTCACAACAATCATACTGATAGAAACCCTAGCTGACTGTGTAAGACAACAATGTGTGTGTCTGTGCACATTGTATATTTTGATGTGTGCTCATCACCTGCACCCATCCACACCAGTTATTAAATACTTGCTTATGTCTCTCTCATTGTGTTCTCTAAAATCAATAACTACATATCTTGTGTCACATCCAACCTTCTATTGTTTCAAAAGACAGCATCACTTCTCAATAGGAAAGTGAAAGATAAGTCTTCAACCTAGATTTATTTGAATCACACATTTAGTATATATTTGAATTAATCATTTGTTCGTAGAGTAAAATTATAGATAGTTTTTATGTATATATATGGGGCTCATCTAAAAAAAAAAATTATTTTCCATTCAACACAAATTAGAAATTAGGAGTTAAAATTCTATGGTGCAACCGATGTAATGGTTGATGCTAATACTTAAGTTGTGATTTATATAAATAATTAGGGACTAATCATATGATGGATGTATATAATGTGTCTAATCCACAAGGTTAAAAGGCAAATAAAATTTGATTTATGATTAATTTCCCATTAAAAGAGTTTTAATTTTTTCTTCTTAGTTTTTTTATGTATATTTGACCTCATGAGTGATGTGTTTCATGGGACATCAGTATTTTGTCCATTATTTTATGTATCTCAGGTTTGCTTTTTTCTTTTCTTTTCTTTTTCTTTTTCTTTTTGGTTTTTTTGTTGTGTGTGTGTTTGTGTGTGTGTGGGGGGGGGGGGGGGGGGGGGGGGGGGGGGGGGGGGGTGGGATGGGGGATTGAAAGACTTTTAAGCAATAATGCTGCTTTTTATTTCTGCCAACTTGCCCTTGCTTTCATGCCTTTAAACTCTGTGCTCTCTCTCTCTCTCTCTCTCTCTCTCTCTCTCTCTCTCTCTCTCTCACACACACACACACACACACACAATTTCTTTGGTTTACTCATTTAATCATCTCAAAGCAGAATCCTTTTGCCTAATTGTAAAGATAAATGAGGGGTTGAGGGAGTCTCAGGTTCAAGTCCGGCTACAATTTAATACTAACAAAAAAAACCTTAAATTCTTCCAAAATGCAAAATAAAAATGACTTGAATCTTGAAGTAAAAACACTCAATAAATAAATAACATCTAATTTTACCCATAATTACATCTGCAAATTATTATTAGGTAAAAAGCCAAGTTAAAATTCTTTAAAAAAAGCAACATGGTTTTCTAGTTTGCTTTCCTTAGGTATGAAGGAAACAGAAAGCAACCTAACAATTTTCCCTTATAAGCACAAGAAAACAGAGTAAATGATAAAAGGGTTCTTTTTTCAGAGCCTGACGCCAAACTCTCTCTCTCTCTCTCTCTCTCTCTCTCTCTCTCTGTGACGAGAGAAAGCTCAGTGAGAGATAAAAAGTGAGAGCATCAGCTTTCTCTCTCTTTATCCCGGTGCATTCAAATAATTAAAGAATGATTACACTATAATTTGTATACTAGAGTCCAAAAAACCCTAGACTCTCTCTCTGTAGTCTCTCTATACTCCCCCCTTGTTCTTTGCTGAGAGCCAAAGACAAAAGGGACATGGGGTTGTTTCTTGATGCCCTAATTTCACTGTTGCAGAGACTTGTCAGGTGCTGTCCAAGCCCCGTGGCCCCATGCCCTTGTTTTCACCAAAACCCTAATTTTTCATGGGCCTTTCTTCTTGCCTCTTCCCCATGCAATGCTAGCTAGCTAGCTAGCTTTTATAACCTTGAGAGAAGAGAGATGAGTCATTTTCTTGCTGATGGCTGGTGGGCCCAGGTCAACTTGTCAGGTCACTGTCAACAGTCAACAGAGGGGGGGTTTGATTGTCAACTGCTACGCGTGTGTGTGTGTGTTGTGTGCTCTTGGAAATTTTGGAAGTGATGGCAATGGCTCATGGATCAATTGTGAGCTTGGCATCTCACATAATTTTGATGCCTCGAAAGCTTTTTAGACCATTAAGAATGTTTTATCTGTAAGTTGTGAATGGATTGCTTTAGTAGCATGATTAAATAATAAAAGATACTTTTATTGTGTTTTATTTTTCGCGTAAAACAGGTCGTAATCTTATACAAGCGAGATTTGAACTTCAGCCCACAAAATTCATCATTAGCGGTGGATGGATTAATATAATAATATCTTAAACAGTCCTTCTACTGCATCAGAACTGTAGACTGATTTATATAACATTTGTAGCCACACTATTATTCTGTTTTAGGTGGTATGTGGTTATCAAAAAGAATAAATGGCAATACTTAAACTTAAAAATTAGTGACATAATCAAATACAACATATTAAGGTTTTAGGTGAAGATGTTTCCCATTTGTAATGTATACCAACAAGGACAAAAAGGATGTGAGGCACCAAATATTATTCGGAAATCCTCACATGATTAATTTGCAAGCATATATTGGTACCTACAAGATTCTAAAAGGACTTCAAACTTGAAAAGTGGAGTGAGAACAATTAGAACAAGTTTTAAAATGTGATCAATCACTAGAGGAGACAAAATTGTGGGCTTTAAACAACTTGGATCAATCAATCTATATAAAGAAATTAAGAATCAAGTACAGAAACATTAGAGTTAATCCACAATTTTTAAATCCAAATGCAACACACCTATTCAACCAATGTCTCCAACAAAACATAACCTTTTACACACAAGATTAGAGGGGAAAACACGTGAACAGTTGCTTGATCTGACTGTGATGCAGCTGCAAACACTGTAGTTATTGTTCGTTTAAATGTTGTATTCGATTTGTGCACAGATCCAATTAGTCGATTAAAACCGTAATTTCTTACTCTAACCGTAGATTCGCTCAAAATACAAGAAAACAAAAGAGCTACAATTGGAATTGGATTTGTTTTGTCCAATTAGATTATGAGCTAACAAATTAAGCCCAAAACAAAAGCATCAACAAGTCACATATATTCCAAAAAAAATCCAGCAGGAATACTCTATGCCAATGGGTGGCAGGGATTTGATTGAGAATATTGGATGGGAATAAAAACAAAGAGAGAGGAATAAAATAAACCCAAGAACAGATCTCAGCCCTCCGTTCATCCTCTTTGTCCTTACCCTCCTCCTATGTACTTAAATTAAATAATACTAATATTTTTAATAAATTGTAATGTTTAAAATATAAATAAAAAAGTGAGGCAGCCCATGAGAATAAAGCTAATTAAATAAAAGAAAAAAAAAGCACAAGAAACAAGGAGAGAAAAAGCGAGAGAGAGAGAGAGAGAGAGAGAGAGAGAGATGATTTGGTACTCAATTGCTTTATGATTGGGTTTGAGTCTGAGCCCTGAGTCTCTCTGCCCCCTGATGACCCCTACTGACCCTGACCCCTGCCCCAGGGCTGACCGTGAGCCCCGGTCAGGCCTTGACCTTTCACATCCCCGGGCAGCCCTGATGGTGACCCCTCTGCCCGGCCCAAACATTCATTCGTTCATTGTTTTGTTTTATTCCATTTCATTTCTCCATGAAACAACCAAAATAATAAGGGCAATTTTTTTTAGAAAAAAATTTTCTATTGAAATTTAATTTCTAGAATTTAATTATTAAAATCAACGTCTAAGCTCTGTGCGATTTCACTTCGCCTGCGTAGCACTGTGACGTTTTCGTCCGGATTTCTCGAATTCGAACGTAAAATTGTTACAATTTTAGCTCTGAACTTGACAATTTGAACCTAATTTTTGTTCTAATTTTAAAATTTTAATATTAAGTATTTTAATATTTAAGCGTCTGCAGTGCAGCGGATACAATGTTTGTTTCCTAAGCATAAAGTCGTAAGTTTGACCCCTACCTGACATGTTCATTTGAGATTTTTTTTTTTTTTCATCTTTTAGTTTTCTTAAAAATTAAATGGGTTTTTCTCAATTAAAGAAATGATGAAATAAAGTTGTGTTTGTTGGGAGTCGATTGTGTTTGCCGATGTGAATTATCAGAGATCGATTTTGATAATTAAATTTCAAAAGAGGATTTTTTTAAAAAATTGCCTTGCTACCACTAATAATACATTCATCAATTTTTAAGAAAAAAATAAATTTAAAGCCTATAGTTTATATATAATTGACTAGAACAGGTGACGTTTAGAAAAGTTCCCTGCTATCTCTTTGAGTCAGGACAAACGAGAAGAATTGTTTTAAACTGACAACGTCCAAATTAAATTTTGTCAGAAATCCCCAGGCCGATAATAGTCCATTGTGTTTGGAAACAGGGCATTTCACCTCTGTTACTAACAATTGAAAATGGGGCTAAGAAATCAAACAGCTCATTCAATAAATTGCAAAGCTTTTTATACTGAAATTGACCCTTATACGATTTATATAACTTAGGCCCAAGGCCCAAGGCCCAAAGGCCTGCTATAACAACCCAGGGGAGACAACATCCAGGCCTCTATGTTGAGAAAAATACCACATATTCTGCGAGACTGAGACTCCTAAACATTTTCACTTCCAACTTTCTTTTGTGTTGGCTTTCATTGTTCAACTGATTCCATAAACAAGCAGCCGTGCTATAGTATGAAAATCAGTGACCTGTACCTCTTGGAGTCGTGTTCCTCGATATCTCACGTTTTCACCTTAGCCGCGGCCTCTTTGATTTGCTCGATGGTGAAGACACCGAAGAAATCATCATCAACGACTGCATTGATCACCGCATAAGCCACATCATCGACGCTCACAGGCGGAGCTAGTATCAGGTCAGAAGCAGGAAGAGAGCTCAGGGGTTTTGTGAAGCTTTCAGTTGCTGCGAGCACTCTCTCCAACGGCTCTCCCACAAGATCCAGGGGGACCTCGAAGCCATCCACCTTTCGCTTGCCATAGATGAAGCCCGGCCTTAGGACTACACCTGTTCGGTTGAAGCACAATATAACAATTAGTCAAGCCATTTGATGCAAGCATGAAGGAGTAATTTAAATAATTTTATTTTATAATTCTGAAACTTATGTGGATAATGTGAATAAGTGGACCATCCACTTGGATTGGTCACCAAACAATTTTGACAATAGGCCTAATTTTAATTTATTTTGTAACTAGAACTTAATACTAAACAAGTTCTGAGATATGGAAGAATTGCTGGGCATCACTCATTTGTTTCCAAACCTCTAACTGTTCGACAATCTTATAGCCCCAAATCGCGAAACAGGCTCAAGTTACTGAGATTGCAACATGCATGGTTTTATAAATGTACATGAAGAGGAATGAGGGGAAATAAACCTGAGTTCGGGTATTTGGAGAGGACCTCTGATTCTGCTTTCCTCTTTCCAGTGAAGTAGCCGGAGGAGAGTAGAAATGAAGGAAGATTGTAATCATGCACGGAGATCAGAATGAACTTTGGAACGCCTGTATCAAATAGGACAAGTGCTAGGTCAGATAGAATCATACAGATTATCAAAGTTTTTCTCAAGTTATTCACAAGCTACCACCGTAATGCACAAAACTGAGAAAGCATTCTGTTTCCTTCTCATTTCACCATGTCTCATCTAACAACGGTCCAAGTTCACCACCAAGGATGAAGGAACTCTCCTTTAGTAATTTCACTCAGCTACTCAGCTTGTCCAAAGTTGTTACCGTATCCACTGTTTACTTCCTTTTGTAAATGATCATTTTTTAGATTGCCATTAAAGGTACCAACATTTTAGCAAATGCCTAAATCATAGGAACCTACAAGTTTAAAGGGAAAAATTGTTTCCCATGTCAGAGAAATTTCAGTACCTAATTTTCATCAGTTCTCGATAAGGATGCAAATGGAACCCAAGCCAATATGGCCATGTAATAGGAGCACACTACCTCTTCATCAGAATGGTATTTATCTCATAGTAGGAATTTCTCAAACCACATTGAGAACGCTATGGAAACAAAAACCATCACCACCCTAAAAATCCACAATCATCTCATGTCCAGAAAATGATTTTCCAAGACACCCTTATTATAGTAATCATCATATTTTAATATACTGTCATACTCTCTGAAATGCCACACCAAAAGATGACAAACTCAAAAGCTAAAAGTAAAGGAAAGAGGATCATCATAAAACTTATGCAGGTAAAAAATTGTCGCAGTTCTTACCATACTTCTTTGCAGAACCTACTGCCTCGATATTGGCCTCGCCATTTATCTTCTTCATCTGCTCCTCGCTCCCAAATCCTCCAAGGGTGGACACAACTGCTGTTGCTCCAATCAAGACCTCATCCCATTTTGCATAGAAAACATCTCCTGCACAGATTTCAAATCGCTTGGAACTTACTTTAAGCATAGAATTTCCAAGGTCCAGACAAAACACCCTTACCTTTGGTGATAGTAGGCAATATACTCAAGCCCTCAAGAGCCAAAAGCACAAATTATTCATGAGAAACATGATGCAGTTATCTGCATTTTACATGGAGAAGTACCAACCAATTTTGGCACGGAAATTGCAAAAAGAGAGAAAAGAATAGAGTGCTCATGCCTTGTGGACATGATGGATTTTTAGAAGAGAATCAGGAAAACAATGAAGAATAAACTTATAACAGATGTTTAATCCAAAAACTATTATATAATAAAACAAACATATAACCAGGCCAACCACCAAATCCCACATGGTTCCCCCGAAATAAAAATTAGATGACGTAATACAATTAAGTTTTTATCCTCTAAGTTTTCATACTTATGATAACCTGTGCACTTCTTTTGCTTTATGCTTCGATAATTCTGGACGAAATTGTTGTAACACAAACAAACATGATGTTATACACTATTATGTTCCTTATGGAATCTCCTTAAATCATGTCGCCTTGCTCGAGGGAGTTCTTAAGTACACTTCCAGGCAAAAGTCTTGTCTTTTGTCAGAATTCCTAACCGAAAGCTCTCTCCTATTTACCGGCAATACTGTTCCATAAGTTCTTTTATGTCCAACCTCACCAATAAAAGTACTTTCTCCTCAATCACTGTCCTATACTTTTGGGTAGTTTTCACCTTTTAAGAAACATCTATTGTTCATTTTTGCTCCAATTTATTAGTCCTAGCATCCATTTTGAGAGAGTTTCTCATAAACAACACTACGCAGTCAATGACTATCTAGCACTGCCTAAATATCACTTTGTAGCTTTTATAGAAAAATAAAATTCCATTACCATATGTTAGGAGCTTATTTAGAAAGCAGAAGACAAAAACCCCAAAAATATAGTTTTTTTTTTTTAAAATACAGAACCACAAAACCAGCCTTTCTTTGTTCCCCAGACCCAAAACAATGGCTTCTCGCAAATGCAGAAGTACCACATTGGCATCTCCTTTCTCTCAAAATGGTCTATTTCTTCAACAAAAATTAGGAACACACACAACAAATCCCTCTATTTCATCCTTATCCAAACTCTCCCTCTCTTATCCATTCTCATTTAAGCACTCCAGAGTCTAGATAAATCTGTTACAAAACTGTCCAAGACCCAATTCAAATGTATATCCACTTTGATACACACTTACTCCATCCAAAAATGGAAAACATCATAACTATATACAAATCCTAATGTACTACAGGATCGCAATCACCTTCGAATACAAATAAAAAAAGAAAAACTAGGGTTTTACAAGAAATAAAATGAAAAGAGAGATTAGGGTTGGAGATAGAACCAGATAATTTTGGCTTCGCATCCCTTACACCACGGGCTTCGCACCCAAAACTCAAGAGCACTCTCAAGAGAATTTTAACTGGAAAAAGTTTTTATTTAATCATTGTCTAGTTATTCATTGAGTTGAGCCTCTTTATATACGCTCTTACAAAGTGAACTTCTCGGATATAACTGATGTGGTACTAAAAGCAAGATAAACAAAACACAACATCTCTAAATAAGCTAAGGCATGAAAAGATAACTGGGAACTGGCGTGATATCCTCATCAATTCCCTCGGGGTGGGAGAAACTCGACCCGGTCGAGTGAGGACTCTCCTCACGAAGCATCTCAATCGGGCCAAGGTAGTGGTCGTAGCAGCATCACTGGTACGCCATGTTGATACCATGGTGGTGGAGGTGGAGGTGGTCTCCGTGGCGGGTCGGCTGTGAAAGATGGCAGCTCGACCAAGACATAGAGAGTAGACCAATGCGCATCATCCCTGCTGAACACGGAGCTAATACCAGGATCCCATGAGCTATCCAACTCGCAAGCAATGGAAGCAATCCTCTTCAGAGCCCTATCGAAGTCTTTACGCCAAGCGTGCAACTTCCTCACAGCCTCACAGCGACTCGTAACCATCACCTTATTATCAACCGTAAATTCCTGCAAAGTATTATACGGGTACGCAGCAAATTTGTGAGTATCGTTGTAAATTATTGTCGGCCTACTGATATCATCAATATATGCAACAAGCAAATGCAATATAGTAGGCTTATCTCATTCACGTCATTACTGGCGCTATCAGACATGTGAATTTCATCAATAACCAGTGTGTCGGCACCAACTGCTGTGTCTTCAATTATACTAACAGTATTGGAAGGAACGTGGACTTTCTCAATAACCTTCGAGACGTCAACTTCATCACTAGATACAATTCTAACATGTTGACTCTCCGAAGGATACTGATAATCATAATGTCCATATCCCTCACATTTAGAACACCTGGCCTTAGCATTGACTAAGGTTTTGAAAGTCAAGTCCAACCTTAATGCAACATCAAAGGCCTCTTCAATAGTGTCTAAGTCATAGGGGCTAGTAATTATAGCACATTTTATTTTAGCTCGTAAACCCCAAACAAACCTAATTAGAGTCTCAGAAGGGTGCTCTCTCACTTCACTAAGATGGGTTAAGTCCTTAAATATGGCAATGTAATCATAAACGGACATATGATCCTGATGGAGATTGTGTAATTGGTCTAAGTGGGGGTCCCTATGATGCTGACTAGTCATGATGGCTAAAGTAAACAAGCAGATACAGTGGAGAACCCTAGAGTCAATTAAACTAAATGTGAGCACTAACCAAAAATATCCTAAAGTTTAAGTTCTAAATACAAAGAAAATTGCATTCCTAAATTGATGAAAATAGATAAATGCTAATGAAACCACTAGATCGAAGCAAATAGAATTTCAACCAACAAATTATAGCAATTCATATAGTAGTTGCAAGTAATCTAACAGTTAAAGATTCAAGTCAAGTTATGATATCACATAAGGGGTGAGTCCTTCACGCTCAAATGAAAAAATTCTTTAAGATTCCTCGGAGAAATACTCACACTGAAGCGCTGAAATCGCCCACAAGACTCCTGGACAGCGGTGATAAGAAGTGGAAGATGGCTACCTCAAGAATGGCGCTAATCGGGGCAGAAACAAGCTCTGGACTGTGGTGCGTTGATCTGCTGAGCTGAATCTGGCAGACGACCGAAGTTTGAACCAGTATATGAAGGCTATAGATGTGTAGTGTTGCTCTCTACGAATCCATTATTTCGAAAATGGCTCGAATCGGGCTTGAAACGAGCTCAGAATGGAGAGTTTTAGGGTTGGGGGGTAGAACAGTAACCGGGTAGTTACTGTTCACTGTGAACAGTAATCAAAGTGATTACTGTTCACGTGAACAGTAATCAATTTTTCCCTCTATTTTTTCCTTCTTTTTTCCCTCTCTATTTTTTGTTTTTCCCTCTGTTTTCTGTTTTTTTCTGTTTTCTTTTGTTTCCTATTTTTCTGTTTTTTTTCTTTTTTTCTTTTTTTGCAAAGTAGATTTAGATCTAGATCTAACAATAATCTTTTTTTTTCAAAGTAGATCTAGATCTAGATCTAGAATTTTTGGAAGAGAAAAAATTCGAAGGGGATTGAGACCAAAGCTCTGATACCAAATAGATGTAATACAGGATCGCAATCACCTTTGAATACAAATAAAAAAAGAAAAACTTGTTTTACAAGAAATAAAATGAAAAGAGAGACTAGGGTAGGAGATAGAACCAGATAACCTTAGGCTTCGCACCCCTTACACCACGGGCTTCGCACCCAAAACTCAAGAGCACTCTTAAGAGAATTTTAACTAGAAAAAGTTTTTATTTAATCATCGTCTACTTATTCATTGAGTTGAACCTCTTTATATAGGCTCTTACAAAGTGAACTTCTCAGATATAACAGATGTGGTACTAAAAGCAAGATAAACAAAACACAACATCTTTAAATAAGCTAAGGCATGAAAAGATAATTGGGAACTGGCGTGATGTCCTCATCAAATCCTTTCAAGAGAAACACTTCCTGGAAGGAATTCTATAAGCAAAAGCAACAACAAGCATACCCAAGAGTCTGTATCATGATAAACGCATTTAGGGTCAGGCATAAAGGTTGGGATGCCACAGCTCATGAGAATTAAGCTCTCAAGCAGAGGAAGGTCTAGGTCAACCAGTAAATGGGTCATATTTATTTCTTATCTGATGGAAATGGTATCCTTCAAAATCTTTTTGTCCACTGTAGCTTCAATCTATGTTATGACAAGACTGAAAACTGCTCCAAGTGCTCCAAGCCTCCAACAAATGTGTTGGATGTATGTGCTAATTTCCCCATCAACCAATGCAAACAAACCTGCCTCGGCCCCTCCCCTCTCTCTCTCATTCTGTGTGTGTGTGTGTGTGGGTGTGGGTGAGTGTGTGACAATCAAACCACGGGGCACATAATTATAAGTACAAGAATTGAAGATCTCAGCCTAACACCCATGATATTGTTTTCAGTCCTTCCACAACTAAAAATCTATGAAAAATGGTGAGGTATGCAAAATTATTTTTAGATTGAAAGACAAAAATAACAGATAATAACAAGAATACTTGAGTGATAATAAAAGTTGAGCAGATACCAGCTATCCATGTGACTTGATCAACCCAAGAATCTGAGTAAGAAGGCCTTCCTGACCTGTGAGAAGCATCCATCTTAAGTCTATGAAACATATCATGAATACATAAATACTAACAGGAACAAAATAACATTGGGAGCAGGGCATTGTTGCACGTAACAACATTTATGAGCAAACAAGTTACCAAATTAGAAATTTAGTAAAATGGGAATGTACACAGACATCATCAAAATGACACCATTAAAGGCTTTGCAAGCACCTGCTTAGACTGACAACCTCAATACCCTTGGAGACTGCAGCTTTACATATAGCAGAACCAACAAATCCACTGCCTCCCAAGACAACAACCTATTGTATTAAAATGTTACCGCCAGCTTTCATGATGGTAAGTTAATGTATTGAAATGCATGAAAGCTAGCAACAAAACTAACTTAAAGAAAGCAGATCAAATACATACCCTTTCAGTTTTTACATCAGCCATGGCATCTATTGGAACAGAAGTAGAATCCACATGTACATCTGATGCAGCATAAATGCGTCTAATGTTTATTCTGCCAAGGGTAATAAGAGGGAAAACATAATGATTTGGATATCAAGTCGACAACTAAAACACATAAAGCTTATAGCATTTTTTGAAGAAGCACCAAGCTCCAATAACTAAAAGTAAAAGGAACTTCTTTAAACGCTAAAATCAATAACATATATACATTCATGGTGAAATGATTCAAGATAACGATCTTTTCCTCCCAAATATTACTTCCCAGAAGGTTAAGTGTACATAATTAGCGTAGCAAGCCCTTGCCTCGTTTCCATGTCTAATAAATAATATATGAGAAGAAAATCTAGCACATGGTTTAAAATCTCGGTATAGGTATCGGTATCGGCCCATGGTTTTTAATATCAAAATCGGCAATATTGATATCGGACTTCATTATTGGCAATATAGGTCATATCGGTAATATCGACCCTGATATCGGAGGTTAATATTGTATTAGGTACCTCAAAATTCGATACGATATTGCCCATATATACCGGAATCGGCCGATATTTGAAACCATGATTTAGCACTATAGAAGTTCAATTCAAAAATTTACTGCTGGAGAATCAAAGATGGAAGGAAGTTTCAAATTAACCCAGTCACGAGTGTAAGACTATGACTACTTAGAGAATCAAATAGGGTGTAGGTGAAACTAGGCCCAAAAACTTGGTAGATAAGACCAAATGAGCTGATCTTACCACCCAAGATTCTAACAGTTCCCATAATCTTGGAGGGTCAATCATGTATTTTGTATTCTTTGGAGTTTGCTAAAAAGGAAGCTTTATGCAAGTCTTCTTGAATGGCCTACACTTTACCAAAACTAGAAATTGTTTCTCAGCTGCATTTAATCAACATACAAAATTCATGTTCTTTAAAGGTTTTTGTCCCATTCAAAGGGTGGCCTGAGATGATCAAGGTGTTTGCTTCTCAAGTAATTGGCATTGAGTTGTTAACTTTTTTTGATATCATGCAACTAACAAACATGTCTCTGAAATGCATGATAATAGTATATACAATAGAACCCCTTTAAATTAATCTCCTCTAAATTAAAAACCTCTCTTAATTAATAAAAAACCCCGGTCCCGACTCGGGCCAGTATGAAAAATTAACAAACCCCTCTATCATAATAATTAATAATTTCTTTTTGAAATCTAGTGTAAAGTTTTGGTCACAACTGTCGCATAAATTAATAATTTCATAAAAATACAAAATATATTACATACATTATTCAAGAACTAGAAAAGTATTTCAAGATGCTGGTTTGCACAAGGCCACGATATTTGATATTTTTGACTTCATCCTTCATCTTTTGAATTGTCTCAAGAAGTTATTGTGATCACCTTCTTGTTGTAACCAAAATGTTTCAACTAAATTTAGCATTTCAATAGCCTTACTTGTAGAGCTTTTAGGTATGTCATGACTATCGTCGTCATTATCTATCTTGATCATACCATCATAATTCTGCCTTGTGATATCATTTGATGTATCCTCTTCAGTTGGAGTGTAACACAGTTCTTTTTTCGCCGGATGGTTAAGTAGATGATTGACTTGCATAAGATTTCTACAATGGAAGGTTTGAATTTGTTGTTATAATTCACTAAGTAGATGATATATTTGCAAGGAGGTTTTTCAGAAGCTTAGATTTTTAAGAAGATTAAATGCTACAGAGCCATTTGAGGAGTTTGAAGGACGTGAAACATTAAATAGACACATTTTCTAAGACAAAATAACAACTTATAAGATAAAACTCTTCAAATTAATAACCCCTCTAAATTAATACTCAAAGGTGAGTCCCAAGAATATTAATTTAGAGGGGTTCTACTGTAATACATCCTTAGGTGTATGAAGGTTGAGTAGTACAAAATCCTAAAATTATCAATCCCCCGGTCTCTCTCTCTCTCTCTCTCTCTCTCTCTCTCTCTCTCTCTCTCACACACACACACACACACTCTCTCCACCTACTGAACTCTTCCTCTAGATGAGATTACAACCATAAAGTCTATATTTGCACAATCAAAATCCTCTTCCTCATTGGGTGTAACACCCTACCAAGTCGCTACTTTTTATAATGTATGACCAGTGACCACATCCATCCACACCATGGAATCATGATTATATCTCCGGTCTTCTCCCTTCTAACGTATCACATGCAAAGTATATAATGTTCTCCTACTAAAAGCTTGCCATATCCTTCTATGTCAACATGAACTACATGTTTGTGCCTTTAGTTTCTTAAAGAATATCCAAAAAATGAAAGTGTGTTGGGCTCCCAAAAAGTATATATATTTATTGATTTGCGCATTGATTTGTTAATGGTTCTGCTATACCATTTTCTCCATGGAAGCATTCCATGATTCTTCCTCTTTTCAAAAAAAAATCAGGACGTTAACACAAGCTAACAGCATAAATCGCCTCTTCTAAAGATCAAGAAATAAGCTTCTGTTTGCAATCAGTTCAGTCTACCATTCTAGAAATAATGTCTACGCTATTTCTCCATGGTGATTTTGACTATCCTTCACCAATTCTCGTAGCTCGAAAGCCAAATGAACGAAACCATCTCTCGGCCATATTCGAATCCATAAACAAGGGGAAGTATCAAGGAGAAAGTAGGTCGTCGACACAAAGGTCTGCTCCTCTTAATGTCCCTGATTTGGCCTTTGCATCTAATATTGAACATTAAGACTCAATTCCATACCAAAAGAATGCATAATTCTAGCATTGTCTTACTACTCATCTCCATATCTCAGAATTTAGGACAAAAAATTCCTTGAATTATGGAACAACATCAACCTACTGGTGCTAATAGCGACACAGAGAAATGTTAGACTTATTATGTTTTAAAGTCTAATTTAATTTGGGCCTAATCAAGTCAATTAGATATTTTCACCCGCCCACTATAACCTATGTTGTTTGACCCAATAAAGAATTGATCAAGCCTAAATGATTTGGGTCTATACACGTTTTCAATTACATTTAGCCATGAGTGCATTTAAATTAAAATGTGGGACTCATCTACACGTGTGGAACTCGTGTTATAAATCAAGGGCCTAGATCTATGATGAGTTGAACTAGGGTTCATTGATACTATATATATATATATATATATATATATATATATATATATATATATATCATGGGTAGGGTTCTCTCTCCACCACCAATCTACAATGATTATCTCTCTCTCTTGGAGGTTTTTCATCTCCTCTATGGATAAAGAAGAGAACTTGGTGGCTGGAAAGAAAAGTCATCTCCCTCAACTCTGGTGTCCTCGAGGTCGTGCAACTTTCGGCATCCCTTTCGTGATGGAATCAGCTATGCCTAAAACCCTTCTTACCTTTGATCATGATAAAGAGGCTATGCATGTATAAGATCTTGTATAGAATAAAATTTGATCTAACAATTGGTATCAGAGCCTCCTCTTTATCGGATCATTGAGATATAAAGTGCAAATTTTTGATCTCGATCTATAAATATCATGAATAATTTTTTTCTTGATTCAATAAATATTTGTGTCTCATATATTGAATTAAAAGTTTAAAAGGGATGATTTTATGAAATTTTACATGTATATATTTTCTGAGATTTTTAATCTGTGCTGTTATTTTTTTAATTCTATTTTTTTCTTTTTTAAACTAAAACAGAAATTAAAAAAATCAATATATAGCCCCTACATGCATGCAGGCGCATGCATGGACGGCCATGGTAACATAAAAAAAAAGGAGATACATGGTCAGCGCATGCAGCGGCCATGCATGCAGCGAAAATCTAGAAATATAATTTTACTCTAATAAAGAAACTATTCCTAATTAATCTCATGTAAAGTTTAAATTAAATTGATGAGATTGATTTGGGTTTTTGAACTGAGATAGAATTCTAATCTATTAAGGAAATTTTAGGATTGAATTCTAATCAAATAAAAAAAAACTACTCCCAATTAATCTCACGTTAAAGTTTATTGGGTTTTATCCAGTTTATTTAAACTCAGCCCAATAAGAAGAAACTCATAACTTAATCATTGCGGGTCGGGTCTGATTCAGACTCGATAAGCACTGCAGACCCGTTTTGCCAAAAGAAACTTCAATTAGTCGTTGCGGGCTCATCCTACCTCTGTTTTGGGCATGTTAACAGCCGTTTTGAAGCTCTTGACGAGCACTACAGTATTACAGGCACTACACATGACAAAACAGTAGTTAGTTGACATAAAAAAGGCATTGAAGTGTATGTTACCATGATTATATGTGTCCTTACATGTTTCCGCTTTATCATCAATATTATATTGCTTATATTGTTCTAGCATAAGGAATATTGATGATTACTACAGTTGATAACACACAGATAAAGATATATACATGTTCAAATTAACAAATTTATAAAAGAGCTTATTTAATTGCGTATATAATTCATGCGGACAATAGCCGGCCCAAAGAAAGACTATTGTGTGGCCGAATTATGCACGGCGTCAGATACTTGATGTAGGTAATGTAAGTGGGAGAACCTTGATGTGTGGTAATCGGCCCAAAGGAAGGTTGTCATACTATAGGCCCATATTGTATTACCTTCATCAAGTAGTCCGACGGCGGAACAAGAATCCAGATGCGTAGATTTTGTGGCCCATGCGTGTGGCAATCGGCCCAAAGGAAGGTTGTCATTATGGCCGGGTCATTACATATATTATATGGTCAATATAGATTACTTAAACTTTGAGACCAATCCTATAAAGGGACAGTCGGCCCAAAAGAAGGTTGTTCTTTTACATAGGATCTAGACTTTAGGCTATCTATATTAGGCCAGTACAGTGTTGACATATAGAGACACAACTTGTTCTGAAAGTTTGACCGACAGCTCTACCGGTTAAACTGGTTGCATTTTCTGAAATTCATTTTTTTATGGCTATTACGGTAGAATTTTATTAAATGCAATGTTTATGTTAAATTGATGAGAAATTGTATGTTTATGTAGTCTAAATTGAATGGTACAAACTTTAGAAGTGGTAAGACCACATAAAAGATCGTTCTTAGATTCATGGACTTAGACTACACCTTAAAGACTGATAGACCTCTACTATCACTAACAAAAGTTCTGTAAAGAAAAGGCCAATTATGATAAGTGGGAGAGGTCTTATAGGATGTGTTTAATGGTCATAAAGCACACTATTCTTATAACTATTAGGGGTTCTATGCTTGATAAAGTCAGTGCTAAGCGTTTTCCAGCTGAAGTAGCCGACCGGTTTATTAAAATCGGATAAAATTGAGACCAACACGCATCTTAGCAAGCTGATAAATATGCACTACAATAGTAAAGAAAACATAAGAAAGTACATTATGGGAATGTCTAATCTTGTTTCTAAACTAAAAGCATTGAAATTGAAACTCTCTGAAGAGATTCTAGTGCACTTCATTCTAATCCCTTTTCTTATAAAGTATAATCCTTTTCAAGATTATTTATAATGCTCAAAGGGAAAGTGGAGTCTTATTGAGCTCTTCAATCACTGTGTCCGAAAAATAAAGAGATTGAAACAAGAGAAGACTGAAAGTGTTCACTTAGGGTCCGTTTGTTTCCCCGCAAAAGGCCGCAAAATCGCAAGTCGTAAAACCTCTTTTTCACTTTTCGCTGTTTGTTTCGCTGCAAAATAACTTGCAAAATACAACTCTCATTTCCCATTTGCAGTTGCTACAGTTAAATTTGTGGTCATGTAAATCTCACTTTTACACTCACATTTTCCCACTTGCAATTGCTACAGTTAATTTTGTGGTCATGTAAATTCTACTTGTAGTACACTTGCAGTCCCAAAGCAGTTACTTGATAATCAATATATAATTTAATATTATTAAATATTTAATATTTTTAATATTTTTAATAGTGTTTAATTTCTTATCTAATTATTTTATATTTGTATTTTTAGTTTTTTATTATTTTTTTAATATTGTTTTAATATTTAATATTTAATTATTTTAATTTAATATTTTTTTAATATTGTTATTTAATACTTTATTATTTTATTAATATTTACACCAATTTTCTTATTATTTTATTTAGATTTAGTATTTTATTAATATAACAATAATATGCTTTAATATAAAATTATTATATATTTAATTTATTTATTTCTTAATATAAATAATTACTTTATTAAAATTATAATATACTTTAAAATTATATTAAAATTTTATTATATTAATATTGTAATTGAAATCACCTAGAGGGGGTGAATAGGTGATAAGGCTAATCTAAAAACTAAATGCGGAAATTAAAACTAATTTGCAACAACACTTAGTGCAACCAACGAGTGTGTAGCCGAATTCCCGGGCTCTGGACTAACTCCTTTTGATTCCTCTGAATAAGAGTTGAGGCGCTATATGAAGCTCTCGTGGTTAAGCACAAGTGAGGCACACAAGCAAACACAACCAAGCATATAGGAATAAGCAATATGAATCAATGCAAGGCACAACACATGCATATAAGATATGACAATATGAATAATGCACTACACAAATAAAGAGAGAGAGAGTTAAGAGTCAATTGATCAAACGCAAATAAGAAGATGTGTTTCGAGGTTCGAGCACCGAGCTCTACGTCCCCGCCTTCACCGAGAAGGATTTTCAATCCACTAGGAGTACCGAACTCCTCTCTCAACCAATACAACCTCCACCAAGGCAATACAAATGGTCTACCGAAGACCGGAGTACCGAACTCCACAAATCAACCAATACAACCTCCACCGAGGCCACAAACACCACAATCCACCTCTACCGAAGAGGGATACAAATCCACCACCAACTCCACCTCACCAAGAGGGAGTAAACAACAACCTCAACCTCTACCAAAGAAGAAGCAACCAACAACCCAAATCAACCTCTAGCAAAGAGGGATATCCACAAGAAAGGGTGGTTACAACAAGGTGATCTCAAAGACCACAAACTCAATTTTTCCCACAAATAAAAGATCCTATAGAATAGGATAGAATGATATAGCTCAAGTGGAAATCAAGGTGTTTTGAAAATCAAATAACAAAGAAAAATCCTTGGGAAAACACTTGCAATATGATAGAAATTAAGATCTTAAAGCAATATCCCAAAAACCTATTTTTCTTTGAATTTTCCAAACCCTTGAAAACAATAAAGATGAAATCTTTAAGCTCTTAAACACTTTTGCAAACTTGTTTTAAAACCAGAGAATAGAGAAATTTTTCTTCTTCAAAACCTTAGCCAAAATCCCAAAGAAATGGGGTTTATATAGGCCTCTCCAAGAAACTAGCCGTTAGAGTAGATTTCTGCTCTTGGCGGCTGGCGGTCGACCGGCCCGGTCGACCGCCAACGGTCAAAAATTTAACCGTTGGATGCTAGCGGTCGACCGCCCGGTCGACCGTCCCAATCCAGAGAGCAAATGCTCTCTGGCCGGTCGACCGCCCTTGCCTTACGGTCGACCGGTCGGTCGACCGCCCCAACCCGAGAGTTGGGTGCTTGCAGTCGTCGACCGCTCGGTTGACCGGCCCAAGTGGCTGGCCAGCGTGCCCGTTTGGTGCACGTCGGTCGACTGGTCCGGTCGACCGACTCTGGTCCGGTCGACCGGCCCGGTCGACCGCCAGAGCCTGGCAGGTTCTATTTTGGGACAGAAAAACTGGTTTTAAATAATTCTAAAAATTTCCATAAATCTTCTAAAAATTCACAAAAATAGTTTTATCATTTTATATTGATATACAAACTTGTGTTAAAATTTTCAACACAAATATCAAACATTTTGAACCATTTTTGTGTTATGAAAAAATTACCGAAAACCAAAACCTGTATTTTCCAAACTTAGACTTTTCAAATAAACTTTGTCCAAACCTTATCCAAATACAAAAACATGATACTTAAACACTTTGAAGCATGTTGCATATGGACATAAGTCCAATATACAAGAAACATATATATATCATTGTTTTTTACTTTAATTCCAAAAATATGTTTTGTTAAAAATATCAAAACACCAAAACACATGAATAAGTATGACAAACTAAGTTTGTTTAGGAAGTTAAGCATGCATGTATATAGAATACATCTAATATACATTTAAACAATGAAAACTTATTTTGATCTTAACTATTCATGAAAACCAATATGAGTTAAACTAAAAACCGAAAACCAATATCCAAAACATAAAACGTGTGTGTTGTGAACTTGAGCATATCACACTATCTAATCTTTACACATGGATCTAAAACAAACTATAAACTATGTACCGAGGTCTTCTTGACGAACTCCGTCTTCAAGTCGACTCGATCCAAACCGTGATCCACCGAGTTTGATTCCAACGAGTGCTATATATGATCTTGATGCTCGGGCTCTGGAATCACCACGTGAAAGCTTCCAAACCATCTTGTTGAAGCTAATCACCAACTAATATCTTGATAAAAGATCTGAAACTAAACATTACAAGATTATTAGTAAACATAACTACATGAGTTAATCATCATCAAAACTAGAGTGGAAGGCCTCTGGGCCAACAGTAATAATATTTTATTATTAAATTTATAATTATATTTTACTTTATTTATTTTATATTTTTATAATATTACAATATTATTATAATAAAATTTAATATTATAATAAGCTTAAGTATTTTATAATATTATAATATTATAACTATATTTTATTATTTTTCTTAAGATTTTTTTAATATTTATGTTTTATTAGTATCCTTAAAATTTTATTATTGTTCTTTATATTTTCTTAAAATTTTATAATTATTTATTTAGTTAATATTTTAGTAATATTTTACTAATTTTACTAATATTTTATTATTGTTGTTGTTATAATTTAAAATATTAATATTTTATCTCAAATTTATTATTACAATTTAATTTCAATAGCATATTTAATTTAATAGTATTTATAATATTTAAATCACTGCTACAGTTAATTTTTGTGGCCAACTTTTTCACTTACATTTTTAAGTTATCAACCAAACACCGTAAAACACATATACTTTCTTATTCACACTTTCACTTTACCAACCAAACACCGTAAAACACAATATACTTTTCTATTTACAATTTCACTTTACCAACCAAACACTGTAAAACACATATATTTTCTCTGCTACAGTTCACTTTTTCCATTCTCATTTTACGACTTACGACTTGCAACGTTTTGCGGCGAAACAAACAGGCCTTTAGCATCTAGGGTAAACTTCTAATAAGAAAAGGAAAAGTGAAACTAAAAAATGGAATATAAACACCACTACAGTAGTTGATACTAAGTGGCAAAAGTGCAGGAAAAGTAGCCTAAAATTATTGCATGCTTTTTCTCCAAGAAAGTAAGCCACCTCAAGTAGGATTGCATAAAGTATTAAAAATGGCTATTAAACGGGTATATCTTATATTTATGTTTGTTCTGAAATTAATTTAGTTTTAGTGTCATTTCATACATGGTGGATAAATAATTCACATAAGTGATTCAATGCGGAACTTCCAAACCAAAAGGAGGCCTAGCCCAGCTGAGCGATACGTATACATGGGTGATGGAAATAAAGTTGCAGTTGAAAACTCTTGGAGCTTGTAGGCTTAGATTAGATTCTGTTTTTTATTTTAGATTTGGATGAGACTTTATATGTATCGTCCTTTTAGGTGAAATCGTATTTCTATTTCATTGTTAGACAGATCTGGTTTTATTGTCACTCTTGGTAATGAAATACTTAGTCTACTTTCTAAATCTAAAGTTGTTGGTACTAGAATTCTGATTGATGGTTATATAAATTGAAACTTCATACTTCATGTACCGAATCTTTATATGTGAATAGCATAGGCACTAAAACGAATATTAATTAAAGAAATATTAGAAAGTTTGGTACTAAACGGAGTTCAAAATGTCTTGAATTTGGTGTATATAGATATTTGTGGTCCATTCCCTACAACTTCTTGGAATGATCACGAATATTTCAACACTTTTACAGACAATTACTCTCATTATGGGTACTTATACTTGTTACATGAGAAATCTCAATCACTGGACATGTTTAAAATCTATAAAGTTGAAGTTGAAAATTAACTAAATAGAAAGATTAAAGTCGTTAGATCTGATCGTGATGGTGAGTACTATGACAGACACGACGAATCAGATAGATGTCCAGAACTATTTGTCAATTCTAAAAGAGTGTGTCATTGTCGCTTAGTACACCATGTTAGGGACACCTCGTCAAAATGGTATTGCTGAGAGACGAAACCGCACACTAAAGGACATGGTTAGAAGTATAATAGCTCACACTACTTTATCAGAGTCATTATGGAGTGAAACCTTAAAGATGGTTGTCTACCTCATTAATAAAGTACCTAGCAAAATAGTAACTAAAACCTCATATGAGTTATAGACTGGAAAATCTTCCCGTATTAGGCAACTCCATGCTTGGGGTTGTCCAGCTGAAGCTCGGTCATATACTACATGAGAAAAAGTTGGACTCAAGGACAATTAGTTGTTTATTCGTAGGGCATTCTGAGAGGTATAGATGCTTTAAGTTTTACTGTCCCTCCACTAAGAACATTATAGAGACGGATAATGCTAAATTTATTGAGAAAATTTAAAACAGTGGGAATCAACTACATAAGAATTTCATATTAAGGAAGAACATATTATTATACCCATGACAATTGTTCCAAATGATAAAGTAGTTGTTCTACTTCAAAATGAAAATACAGTTGTATCCTTACAAGGTACATATACAGTTCATCCTGAAGTGGATCCTGCTAATGAGGTAGAACCTGAAAATTCTTAACCACAAGTGCCTAGGAGATCAACTAGGGAGAGGAGATTAGTCATGTCAAATGACTATATAGTTTATCTCCAAGAGCATGAGTTTGACATAAGGCTAGAGGATGACCCCACATCCTTGAATGAGGTCAAACTCAACATTCACTCCACTGAGTGGTCAAATGCCATGAAAGATGAGTTAAAATCCATGAAGGACAATGATGTTTGGTATTTAGTAAAGTTGCCTAAAGGGAAAAAAATCGATTGATTGCAAATGAGTATTCAAACCAAGCGGGATTCGAAAGGTAATGTTGAAAGGTATAAGGCACATCTTGTCACAAAGGGATTCACTCAAAGAGAGGACATTGACTATAAGGAGACTTTCTCTCCGGTTTTCATGAAAAATTCTTTTAGGATTATTATGGCATTGGTGGCTCACTTTGACCTATAGTTACACCAAATGGATATTAAAATGCCTTTCTTAATGATAGCATTGAGTAAGAAATTTGTATGGTGCAACCAGAAAATTTTAAAGTGAAAGTTTTGTAGTATTTGGATTGCAAATAAAGAAATTCATTTATGGTCTAAAGTAAGCATCTCGTCAATGGTATTTGAAATTTGATCAAGTAATATCCGATTTTGGTTTTAAGGAGATTGTAAATGATCAATGCATTTTTTATAAATTTAAAAAGAGTAGACTTATATTTCTTTGCTATATGTAGATGACATTCTACTAGCAAGTAAAAATCTAGATCTTCTACTTAAGACCAAGAGTTTTCTCTTAAAGAATTTTGAGATGAAAAATCTACGAGACATTTCTTTTGTGATAGCCATCCAGATTCAACATGACAGGACAAGTGAAATATTAGATTTATCACAAACGGCCTATATCGATAAGGTACTAGATAGATGTGGCATGAAGAAACGCTCTAGAGAGATAAGTTGAGTCTACTCTAATGTCCCAAGAACGACCTACAGAAAGAGCAAATAAAAGACATTCTATATGCATCGGCGGTTTGAAGTCTGATGTATGCTCAAGTTTGTACCCGTCCAGACATAGCATGTATCATTGAGAAACTAGGCAGATACTTGATCAATCCTAGGATTGATCACTGGAAGACTGCCAAGAAGGTAATGCGATATCTACAAAAAATTACATGAAATCTGATCAGTTACAGCTGATCAGATACACAGATTCAGATTATGTTGGATGTATCGGCAATAGGAAGTCCACTTCAGGTTACATTTTTCTGATTGTAAGAAGATGGTGGATTTAGTCGAGAGGTCATTATAACTACATTGTGACAATAAGAGTTATAGAGCTCTACTGCAATAGTGACAAGAGTTCAGCAAAGTCGAAGCATAGCGACATCAAGTTTCTTGTCATCAATGATAAAGATCGAATCATATTGTGTCTGTTGATAGTGTTAGTATTATTCTTAACATTACATATCAACTCATTAAAGGATTTCCATATAAAGTCTTCTTAAAACATATTGCTCATATGGGGATGGCTAGTCATGATGATATCCTGATTTAGTGAGAGTGAAATTTCATATAACAGACATTATTTCTAAGTGCACTTTATGTATATTTGTTGATTTTGATAATAAAGTTATAACTGCTTTTCCTAAAGTCTACTTTTGCGCATTTGAGTTTGTTGAAGCAGTTAGACTCGTTGGAGCCATAAAGTTAGACTCGTTGGAGTCATAAAGTGAAAACCAGTTGGAATTGTATCTTATTTGATCAGAGGACATTTCCATACCACACGTCCACATTTGATTTATGTCATTAAGGATTCTGAAACTTGTGATGTGGAAGGTCCTACCTCGATTATACAGAAGGTAACGATCGCCATGTTCGGTGGCAGGACACTTAATGGACCAGATTGCTTTAAAACGTGGTTTGTTGGCGGTTAAAGTTTTGACATCATAAAGTTATGCATAATATCTATTCAGTGTGACTTGCTTGGCCCAAATGGGAGATTGTTAGACTTACTATGTTTTAAAGTCTAATTTATTTTGGGCCTAATCAAGTCTATTGGATATTTGCACATGCCCACTATGACCTATGTTGTTTAACCCAATAAAGAATTGATCAAGCCTAAATGGTTTGAGTCTAGACACGTTTCAATTACACTTAGCCATGAGTGTATTTAAATTAAAATGTGGAACTCATCTACACGTGTGGAACTTGTGTTATAAATCAAGGGTCTAGATCCGTGATGAGTTAAATTAAGGTTCCTTGATGCTATATATCATGGATAGGGTTCCCTCTCCACCACCAATCTACAATGACCATCTCTCTCTTGGAGGCCTCTCATCTCCTCTAAGGATAAAGAAGAGAACTTGATGACTGGAGAGAAAAATCCTCTCCCTCAACTCCGGTGTCCTCGAGGTCGTGCAACTTTCGGCATATCCTTCGTGATGGAATCAGGTATGCAACCCTCCTTCCTTTTGATCATGATAAAGAGGCTATGCATGTATGAGATTTTGTTATGAAATAAAATTAGATCTAACAAGAAATTCTTCCAAAACTGCCCAAATAAGTAACACCTTACACTAAAAATTCTGGGTTTCTCAACAATAGATTGCAATTAGCCAAGTTTCTAAATGGTTGCTCACGGATTCAAACCTAATGAATTGTTACAAATAGCCCATAAATTAGATCTTGAAGCTAACCAGCGTGCTAACAGTAGAACAAAATCATAAGAGAAAATTTCCAAATTTTAGGGTATAAAATGAAAAAAAAAAAAAATTAGGTAGTAATAGATTCACATGCTTTGCACGAAATTAAACACAACTTCCAAAGATTTCTTGTTTGTGTTCATTCACCTTAATGAAGAACGAGAGGGAGGGCAAGGGACAGAGTGAGAAGCGAGTGAAGTTGGCCGAGCAAATTGCGCAGGTCTCTTTAAGGGAGCGGAGGACTGGATACCGAGGCGGAGGACCACACCACCGACGCCGACATTTGCGACGATGAAAGAGAAGCTCTCTCTCTCGCTTCGGCTGTCTCCTCACTCTCTTCTTTGTTTGCTAATTTCTTTGCTTTCTTTTTTTCATAAATAGATTTTTGGGGTTTTTTTATTTCTCTTTTTTCATATTCGCCCATCCCTAATGTCTTTGTTGCGTTTTGCTCCACAAGCTTTGCATTTTTCACAACGGCCTTCAGGAATTTAGGTATTTACAGTCTTGAGCCTGAGATTTCTCGTAACTTCCCGTTTTACTAATGAGCAAGAGCTCATTGACAATTTACTACTTTAGTTCAGTTTATCTTGTATATGTAGTTAGGTATCTAAAGACCGTAAATAAAGTTAGAAAATAAGTTTTAGAAAATTTGAACATTAATACTGGTAGATTTCAGTATTTCTTACTTGATATTATAGATTTAGACTAGAAAATACTTATTGTATCGCGTTAGCACCCTGTTCCTAGGATACGTACACAAATACGTGTCCTGATTTTTTTTTATTGTTTTATTTCAATTTTCTTCCACTATTTATTTTTACGTTGTGATTGCTTATGTTATTTAGTATCGGATCTGGATTTCAGTTCTGAAGTCAGCCCTAACCTGGTCCAGGAACTGATACCGGGATACCGCCCGATTTGACCTTTCTGGTAGTCCAATTTGACAGATTTCAGTTTTAAACACTATTTTATAATATTTAAATTTTTCTTGATTTTCTGTAATTTTACAGAATTATTTTGTAAAATCTTCAAAAGCGCTGTCGATTGGCATCGTTGACTGATTCTTGAATTTTTAGTTTTCAAATGGAATTGAATTTTTAGAAACCGTTTTCACGTTACTTCTTAGAATTTTATTTTCTATCTAAATACATTTTTTTTGGAATTTTTCAGAATTTATCAAAATTTGACCGATTCTGGTGTTGGCCGGTATCGCTGGGAGATTTCAGGATTTTTAATTTGAACACTAAATTGAATTTCTCAAATCCAATTTCAACAGGCATCTTAAAATAATATTTATTATTTTGAAAATTTTTCAGAGCGATTCTGAAATAGTCAATTTTACCCTATTTAAATAATATTATTATTTACCGTTCTTTTCTTTTCTTGCTTTTTCCTTCTCCACTCCTCTACTTATACTCCCAGGTTATCCTATTAATTTAAATATTTAATAATATGTTTGTTTATTAATTTTTCTTATTTTTCTTTTTCTTTTCTTTTCTTTTCTTTTCTTTCTTTTTCTTCTTTTCTTTTTCTCTTTCCTTCTCTCCATTCCCTGCAACTGGCCGACCTATGCCCTGCAGCCAGGGACAGCAGCAGCAGTAGCAGGAGGAGGCCCTCTCCTCCCCCCATCCCTCTCCCATACTCTCCCACTCTGTGACGCCCCGATCTGACGGGTACGGGGACGTCACTGCGATGTATATATGCAGGTCGGAAATATCCTCACGTATATACGCTAAGTATCAGTACAGGCAAGAATCAGAGTGCGGAAGCATAGTGGTAATATACATTCCAACATAAAAGTATAATTACATGGTTATCACAGAGAGTGATACAGTATTACAGGAATATTACATCACCAGAAAATACAAAAGTACATCATATGAAGAGATATACAAAAGCTGAGAGGTGCTCACGAGCAGTAAGAGGGGTCTCGAGAACCAAATAGGAGAGGAACTGAGTGGAAGAGCTGCGGTGATGATCCAAACTTCTGCTGCACTCTGATCGTCACGGAAGGATCCACTGCGTACTCTGATCAGCTACAACAAGGCCACCAAGGTTTAGGCTCTAGGATCTGGACATGAGAATTCAGGGTTGTTAGCAACCCCAGCGAGTACATATAACAAAGCCAAATGACGTGCATAACAGGCACACGTGTACATGATCAAGTGATGTGGTCCAGCCATGCAGGTACAAGCAATAACAAGTACATAAGGGAAATTAAAGGAACGACAGTAAATCATGTATATCGATGAATCTGAAACTGAAAACATGCATAGAAGGCATCATAGGTACATATAAACATGCGGTAAATAAGTCAAACATGCGATAAATACAACTATGGACAAAACTAGTTATACAAGCTCAGATTATAGATTCACGAGACTGATACGTTAAAGGGATAATCCAAACAAGGAATCCCTCATCTATATACCACATATCTCATGTCGCCATCATCCGAGTTTATACAACTTGAGTTGCCCTAAGAATAACAGAATTATAGTGTATCTGGAGTAATCATCATGTGTCATAAAGTAAGGTGTCAACTCAGGGTATAACATTATAACTGGAATATAAAGGTGCTGCATTTTAATTTATTCAATAATAATAATCAGTATTGTTTGATATTTCAATCGCCTCCCCACCAGCGCCTCACATCACCGATAGTCCATACTAGAGTTCGCACTCTATAGAACTTACCCGGGTCTTATATGTGAGTACCAAGACCCGAACAAATGAGAGACCAAATATCACACGTTCCTAACCTTATTACTGTTTGGTTGTTTTATGTTATTCATCTGATCCATATGCTTTTGTATGTGCTACCGGCACACATACATACACTTATGAATAAGACGAATTATTATTTGAAAACTGATAAATCTGATGGCTCATATTTATAGTGGGTCCCGTTTCTGCCCGGGACCAGCTCAGGAGTACAGGCTACTGCTTCCTCATTACGCGCCCCACACGATACTTTAGATTCAGGCTTCTGCTTCCGGGAACTTATCATTACGCGCCCCACACGACACTTCAGAAAAATCACCATTATAAATATGATATTATACCGTTTTTCATCAGTTTCCCCCACCCCAGTATAAGTTGAGTACTTTTATATTTATGTTGCCCAAAGCTAATGTCCACAAGTGTCCACAGTAATCCAATAACCATGGTTATCCAATTATGGGGATTAACAAGAGTATAATATCAGGAGTATAATATCAGGAGTCTCCCTGTTACAGGGGTTCAGGAATACAAGAGTACAGGAGTAGCAAATATCTGGTAACAATATAATAATCATGTCAAGTCCCTATAAAAGTAATAGTCATGAATATGCAATATAATACAGGTGCTACAATATCAGGTCAAGTGTACTAGTACCGGGTGATAGCATGTCAAGTGTCAAGTGTTATTATATCAAGTGTCAGGTATCAAGTATCAAGTATAACATGGCAAGTACCAGTGTCAGATATTAAGTGTTAAGTATAGCATGACATGTACCGGTGTCGGATATCAAGTGATAAGTATGGCAAGTAACAATGTCAGATATCAAGGGTCAAGTATAACACGGCAAGTACCGGTGTCAGATATCAAGTGATAAGTATGTAAATCACCTAGAGGGGGGTGAATAGGTGATAATGCTAATCTATAAACTAAATGCGCTAAATGCGGAAACTTAAAACAATTTTGCAATCACACTTAATACAACCAACAAGTGTATCCGAATTCCCCGTGAAGGGCTCTGGACTAACTCCTCTTGATTCCCCTAGATATGGGTTGAGGTGCTATATTGAGCTCTTGTGGTTAAGTACAAGTGAGGCACGCACAAACAATCCAAGCATATAAGAGATATAGCAATATGAATATATGTAAGGCACAACACAAGCAAATATGATATGATGATATGAATGATGCTTTGCACAATATAAAGAGAGAGAGAGAGAGTTTAGAGACAAGTGGATCAAACGCAAACACAATGATATGTTCTGAGGTTCGAGCCTCTAGCTCTACGTCCCCGCCTTCACTGAGAAGGATTTCTAGTCCACTAAAGGAGTACCGAACTCCTCTCTCAACCTTACAATGCCACCGAGGCAATACAACCACAATCTACCTCTACCGAAGAGGGATAAGGCCCGTAGCCAACAACAAACACAATCACCTCTACCGAAGAGGGATCCAAACAATACCACTCCGATCAACCTCTACCAAAGAGGGATACACAAGTACAAGGAGGGTTTACAACTTGGAGGCTCAACAACCTCAAACTATTTCTTTTTCCACAAAACAATGATCCTAATAGAATAGGATAGATGATAGCTCAAGTGAAAAAAAACTAGGTGTTTGGAAAACAAAAACTCAAAGAAATAATCTTGGGAAAACTCTTGAAGATAATGGAAATGAAGAACAAACACAAATCTCCCAAAATTCTATTTCCTTTGATTTTTCTAAAAACCTAAAACAAATAAGATGAATCCTTTTAGCACTAAAACTCTTTTGAAAACTTGTTTAAAAAACACTTGAGAAGGTCTGAAAATTTTGCTCTAAAAAAAACTTAGCCAAAATCCCAAAGAAATGGGGTTTATATAGGCCAAACAAAAAACTAGCCGTTAGGCAGATCTGTCAGCCTGACAGGCCTGCGGTCGACCGGCCCGGTCGACCGCCAACGGTCAGAAATATGACCGTTAGGGCTTCCGGTCGACCGTCCGGCCGACCGCCCAGATACAGAGAGCAGACTTCTCTGCTCCGGTCGACCGCCCAGATACAGAGAGCAAGGCTCTCTGATCCGGTCGGCCGACCGGCCGACCGCCCACTGTGCCAGCAGACGTGCACAGGTCTGTGCACGTCGGTCGACCGCCCGGTCGACCGGCATGGCCTGTCAGCACAGTTCTGGGTCAGAAAATGGGTCAGAAAAACATGTTAAAAATCTTTTATCTCTTCTAAAAATACCATAAAAATTGTTTTAACATTTTATATTGAAACACAAACTTGTGATAAAAATTTCAAGACAATATTAAACATTTGGAATCATTTTTGTGTCTTGCAAATTTTATCAAAAAACCAAAACTAGTATTTTTGTCAAACTTGTATTTTTCAACACATGAATAGGAAAGTCAAAATAAGTTTGTATAAGTCATGTAAGCATGTATGTATATAGAGCACATCTAATATACATAAAAATAAAGTAAACTTGTTTTGATCAATCTATTCATGAAAACCAAATCCAAAACATAAAACTTGTGTGTGTTGTGCACTTGAGCATATCAACTATACTTATCTTTACACATGGATCTAAAACATACTAAACTAAAACTAGGATACCTAAGTCTTCTTGATGATCTTCCATCTTCAAGCCGACTCGATCCCAAACGTGATCCACCGAGTGCAAAGGTATGATCTTGATGCTCGGGCACGGGAATCACCAAGTGAAGGCTTCCAAACTCCTCTTTTTGAAGCAATCACCAACTAATATCTTGTTTAATGATCTGAAACTAAAATCACAAGATTACATAACTACATGAGTTAATCATCATCAAAACTAGAGAGGAAGGCCTTCGGGCCAACAAAGTATAGCATGGCAAGTACCAGTGTCAGATATCAAGTGTCAAGTATAGCATGGCATGTACCAGTGTCAGAATCAAGTGATAAGCATGGCAAGTAACGTTGTCAGATATCAAGTGTTAAGCATGGCATGGCAAGTATCAGGTGTATACATGTTAGGGTCAGGTAACTAATATGTCGGTGAGAGTCACAACAACAAATATCAGGTATCAACCTGTCACATAACAAGGTACATGAGGACGGTATAAACATTTCAAACTCTTCACAATCATTTTTATAATAATAAAAAAATTTATCTTTTAATTAGCTATGCGAAGCCGAGTAAAGCGGGAGCAGATCTAGATATACCCGGTATAATACCGGTTCGACAAAGTATAATAATGGCCGGAAGCTATTTATAAAGCATGATAATCATTTATATAACATATACTAACTTGCATAAAGAGACATCATATATTAAAAGTAAGATAATAATTATTAGACATGAAATGATGGTAATAAAGAAAGAAATGTACTCGCCTAATGCCAGAACGAAATGCCGAGTAATATCCGAAAAATCCATGAACACCACGTGCAAGCCAACAATCCAAATAAATACATGATAATAATAATAATAATAGAATATATATATAAATATATTTTGGGAGAATAAGAGAGGAGAGAGAGAGGATTAGTTAGAGAGAGAAAGAAAAAGAGTTTTGTTGTAATTGTTAAAAAAAGGAAAAAGAAAAAAGGAAAAAGGAAAGAAAGAAATAAGGAAATAAAGGAGGGGTATGATGGAAAATATGTAGATGTAATTAGGGAACGAGGGAATTGGTATAAGTGGAAAAGGGGGAAAAGGAAAGAAATAAAAGAAAGAAGAAAGAAAGAAAGAAGAAGGGAAGAAAGAAAGAAAGAAAAGGAAAAAGAAAAGGAGGGGACGGTCGGCGGTGGCTCCGGTGGTAGAGGCAGCGGCCATGGAAGGGAGTGGGTGATGGTTGAAGTATTGGAGTTGAAATGAAAAATGGAAAGGAAGGAGAAAGAAATGGGTTTTTATGGAGAGGAGAAGAAAAAGTGATGATGAAATGGGATGGGGGAAGATGGGCTGCTGTTGCAGCCCTGCAGGCGGCTGCAGGCGGCGACTGCAGGGAAGGGGAGCACACTGCATGTGGAAGGCAAAGGGAAAAAAAGAAAAGAAAGAAAAAGAAAGAAAATAAAGGAAAAGAAAAAAATAAGGAAAATGAAAAGAAAATAGTAAAAAATTATTATTAAATAATTAATTTATTAAAATATCTGGGAGTATAAAATAGGGAAGTAGAGAAGGAAAAAGTAAGAAAAGAAATTGTCGGTAAATAATATTATTATTTAAATAAGGTAAAAATTTAATTTTTTCAGAAACGTTCCGAAAAATTCTCAAAGATAGAAAATATTATTTTAAGATTCTCAGTGAAATCAGATTCAAAAAATTAAATATATTTTTCAAATTAAAAATCTTAAAATATTCTTGCGGTACCGGACGACACCAGAATCGGTAAAATTTTGATAAATTTAGAAAAATATCAAAAATGTATTTAGATTGAAAATAAAATTTTAAGAAGTAACGAGAAAACTATTTTTGAAAATTCAATCCCATTTGAAAACTAAAAATCTGAGAATCGATCAGCGATGCCGACCGACACCGGTTTTGGAGATTTTGCAGAAAAATTCTAAAAAATTCTAGAAAATCATAAAAAATCTAAAATATTAAAAAATAATATCTGAAATTGAAATTGATTAAATCGAACTAGCAGAAGGTTAAATCGGGCTACAAGTTGGTATCGTGTTCCCAGTCCGGGTCAGGGATGATGAATCCAGGTCCGATACAAAAAATATGAGAAATCACAACTTAAAAACAAATACTGAAATAAAATTAAAATAATATGATCAAAAAAATCAGGACACGTATCTGGGTACGTACTCGGGGAACGGAGTGTTACACACTCACTCTCCCTTTCCCTCTCTTTCTATATTTTCCTTTTTTTCCTTTCCCTTTTCCATCTTCTTCTCCATTTCTCCACCATCACCGCCGCCGCCTCCACCATCACCACCACCGCACCACCGCCGTCCCTAGGCCGGCGCCACCTCCCCCACACCGCCTCTCCTCTCCTCCACCTCCTTTACCTTCAACCATCAAACCACCTCCTTCAATTTCAACAAAACTCATAACTCCTTCCTCCTCTTCTTCTCCAAAATTCTCCACCAAAACTCTCAATTCCTCCACTCCAACTAGGGGTTGCAGACGGGTCGCGACCCGTCAGACCCGACCCGACTCGACCCGGAGTTAGCAGGTCTGGGTTTGAGCTAATTGGGTTTGGGTCGTAATCGGGTCGACCCATCTGACCCGATTATTAAATGGGTCAGGTCGACCCGAACCCACCAGATCCGCTTGACCCGCTAGACCCAATTATTCTCTCTCCTCCTCGTCCTCCTCCCCTCCGATCTCCTCCACCGGCGCCACCGCCTCCCCCCTTCACCTAAATTAAATTGTCAAAAAATATACGTGAGCCCATTTTTGAACCTGTGACCTCTAGTGTATGAGTTTAGTGTGATGACCAACCATATCACCAAACAATTTAGTAATATAGTGTAAAGAAATTATATTTAAGGCTTAATAATCGGGTCAAATGGGTCGGATCGGGTCGACCCGATTAAGGGCCTGTTTGTTTCCCCGCAAAACGCCGCAAAACCGCAAGTCGTAAAACTCTTTTCCATTTTCAGCTGTTTGTTTCGTTGCAAAACATTTCGCAAAATACAACTCTCATTTCCCACTTGCAGTTGCTACAGTTAAATTTGTGGTCATATAAATCTCACTTTTACACTCAAATTTCCCACTTGCAACTGCTACAGTTAATTTTGTGGTCATGTAAATTCTACTTGTAATACATTCGTAGTGCCAAAGCAGTTACTTGATAATCAATATATAATTTAATATTATTAAATATTTAATATATTTAATATTTTTAATAGTGTTTAATTTCTTACCGAATTATTTTATACTGGTATTTTTTAGTTTTTTATTATTTTTAAGATTGTTTTAATATTTACTATTTTATTATTTTAATTTAACATATAATTTAATATTGTTATTTAATACTTTATTATTTATTAATATTTACACCAATTTTCTTAATATTTGATTTAAATTTAATATTTTATTAATATAACAATAATGTGTTTTAATATAAAATTATTATATATTTAATTTATTTATTTCTTAATATAAATAATTACTTTATTAATATTATAATATACTTTAAATTATATTAATATTTTATTATGTTAATATTGTAATAATTTATTATAATAATATCATAATAATATTTCATTATTAAATTTATAATTATATTTTACATTGTTAATTTTATATTTTTATAATATTACGATATTATTATCATAAAATTTAATATTATAATAATCTTAAGTATTTTATAATATTATAATATTATAACTATATTTTATTAATTTTCTTAAGATTTTTTTAATATTTATGTTTTATTAGTATCCTTAAAATTTTATTCAGTTTCTTTAGATTTTCTTAAAATTTTATAATTACTTATTTAGTTAATATTGTAGTAATATTTTACTAATATTTTATTAATATTATTGTTATAAATAAAATATTAAGATTATTAATTTTTTATCTCAAATTTATTAATACAATTTAATTTGTAATAGTAGATTTAATTTAATAGTATTTATAATATTTAAATTACTGCTACAGTTAATTTTGTGGTCAACTTTTCCACTTACACTTTTACATTACCAACCAAACACCGTAAAACACAATATACTTTATCATTTACACTTTCACTTTATCAACCAAACACTGTAAAACACAATATACTTTTCCATTTACACTCCACTTTATCAACCAAACACCGTAAAACACAATATATTTTCTCTGCTACAGTTCATTTTTTCCATTCTCATTTTACGACTTACGACTTGCGACATTTTGCAACGAAACAAACAGGCCCTAAGTCTGGGTCTGAATTTTTGATCCGTATAATAATCAGGTCGGGTTGACCCGACCCGATTATTATATGGGTCGAGCAGTTATTGGGTCGGGTCGACCTGACCCGACCCAATTGCCACCCCTAACTCCAACCACCCTACCACCATCTCCTCCTCCTCCAACCTTCCACCACCTCCAACAACCACCACCACCACAGCCGCTGCCATCCACTGTAACGGTCCCAGCCTCTAATAAACAAGATTAGGCCTAAAACACCAATTATCTCCAATACTCTTATAAAAATTTTGGCAGCATCATCCTTAATATTTCATTAGTTCCCACCTACAATAACCAACAATTTCGGCTCCAAGGCCTACTTAATCCCACCAAAGATTTCGGCCCACACGGCCTACTTATCATACCACATTACACCAAACTTTAACTATATACATATGCCATAACTTGCATCCTCCATCGCAAACATATATCTTTTCATCACAATATCACAAAGGTTAACTTTCCAACAAATCATATTTCCACACATGGCCATCTTTCGAAGTTCATGAACATTACATACCAACGGAGTCCACAATCCAAAACATTACAATACACAAAAGCCCTTAGTTTCAAATACTATAAAGACAATTATACATCGAGTACATCCCAACATGTTTTCCACAAGAAAAAGGACTTCAGTAGAGTCCATACATACATATAAAATATAACAAGAGTAAGTCAAAGTGATACAACTACATGCCATACAATTCATAACTTAACTCTTGCAGTTAGAGTGGTCCCTTACCCTTATCCAAACCTGAAAAGATGGAGAGAAAATAAAATGAGCTCGACAGCTCAATGAGTAAACCATGCCATAGGGTGTTGATATAAGACAAGCATTTTAAAAGGAGGAAATTTACAATGAAGTCCATGAGACAATAAAATTTTCCAATCTAATTTACTTGTTCAAGGCTACATACATTTGTAGTCTACATGTCTTCACTATCAAGAGTTGCATTCCGTTATATCATGACACAAGTGAAATATTTGCATGAATACGTGTGTAAATTTTCGTGGATTAGTCCTTCCACATCAACTCGGCTAACTACATACATAATGTGACATTCTAGGTTGCAATTTATGCCCTATCTCACTCTTGTTAATTTGCTAATTGGTCCAATAACATATGTACATAAGCCTTCATGCCATATTTTCCTAGTCACCACAACCAATAGTTAATAAAAACTTTTGAAAGGGAAGTGTGTCACCTAATTAAGTTTAAAATTGTTGCTATTGAAATATGGAGGGTAATTACTTTAGATAATGCCTTTAACAAAAATCCTTAATAATTAAGATGAGGAGAAATTTGGTAAATCAAAAATTTGGTTGTTACATTTCTCCCCTCCTAAAAGAGAGCTTCATCCCCGAAGCCTGACGTACCTTGAAAAAATTGTGGATAATTATGCTTCATCTCTTCCTCTGGTTCCCAGGTAGTTTCTTCAATCTCTTTACTTCTCCATAAAACATTTACTAAAGGGATTGCTTTATTTCGCAGTTGTTTCTCCTTCCGGTCTAGGATTTGAACCGGCTCCACTGTATATGACAAGTCTTCTTGGAGTTGCAGTGGTGAGTATTTAAGAACATGGTTCGGATCTAGTACATACTTTCTCAATTGGGACACATGAAATACGTCATGTATTTTCTCAATCTCTGGTGGTAAGGCTAACCGATAAGCCAGAGGTCCAATTCTTTCTAGTATTTCAAAGGGCCCAATATACCGGGGGTCTAACTTATTCCGTTTGCCACCCTGTACCATTCCTTTTATTGGTGATATCTTCAAGAAAACTTTGTCGCCTTCTGCAAACTCCAAGGGCCTTCGGCGCCGATCCGCATATGTCTTCTGTCTACTCTGGGCCGCTTTCATTCTCTTTCTTATTATCCGGATCTTCTCCATTATTTCTTGAACTATATCAGATCCAAACAGTGTTCGGTCACCCATCTCTTCCCAACAAATTGGAGATCTGCACTTTCTGCCGTACAAAGCTTCAAATGGTGGCATCCCAATAGTGGATTGATGACTATTGTTATATGCAAACTCCACTAATGATAAGTATCTCTCCCAATTGCCCCCGAAATCCAACACGCATGCTCTCAGCATATCTTCCAGTATTTGAATGGTTCTCTCAGACTGCCCGTCGGTTTGAGGGTGCGCAGCCGTACTTGGGTGTACTTGGTGCCCAGAGCTTGGGATAGACTGATCCATAGCCTTGACTGAAACCGAGGGTCACGATCTGACACAATTGTCTCAGGAACTCCATGAATCCTGATTATCTCTCGGAGGTAGATCTGGGCTAATCTATCCATCGAATAGTTTATTCGGATGGGTAGGAAATGAGCGGACTTTGTAAGTCGGTCGACTATCACCCATATGGCATCATATCCTTGAGGGGACCTAGGGAGTCCTGTCACAAAATCCATAGTAATGTTGCTCCACTTCCATTCAGGGATTTGTAAGGGCATGAGGAGTCCCGGAGGCTTCTTGTGTTCAGCCTTAACTTGTTGGCATATCAAACATCTCTGCACAAAATTAGTTATATCCTTTTTCATTCCTTCCCACCAAAAGTTTGCCCGTAAATCCTGATACATCTTGGTTGTTCCAGGATGTGCGGTGTAAGGGGTGCAATGGGCTTCAGTTAAAATTCGATCCTTGAGCTTAAAATCTGGAGGTACAATTATTCGGTTTCCCTTTCTCAACAACTTCTTAGAAATGGTAAAGTCTTGGGTTCACCTCTTTGCACTCTTTCAAAATCTTTAGCTGTCTGGTCATCTTTCCTTTGAGCTTCCTTGATTTCTTCATAGAGGTCGAAACCAATACTAACTTGATTTATCTGGTTCATTCCATGCCGGGGCCCTCTAGCTTAAAAATTATTTTCTTCTGATAACAGTCTACATGAGCCCGATATGCTGACAACCAATCCATTCCTAGGATGATGTCAAATTCCATCTCTCCTAATTTAATTAGGTCTGCTTGTGTCTTCATTTCACCTATGATGATTTCACATCCCTTATAATACTCGCTAGTGGTCACTCTTGCGCCTACAGGGGTTGACACCACTAGTTGATAGTTCAAAGGTTCGGATTCCATGTTAATAATTATGGCAAATGATGAAGAAATAAAAGAGTGGGTAGCACCGGGATCAAACAATACTCGAGCAATGTTTTCGGATACACAGACGGTACCTTCCACCACGGCATTGGATGCTCGAGCCTCCTGCGGAGTGATTGCATTCATCCTCCCTTGAACTCTGGGTTGCTGTACTGATGCTTGAGTCGTGGCCGAGCGAGTTCTGTTGAAAGGTTGCCGAAAGGCGGTAGCTTGTCCTCCTGCTGTTGGGGCGATGCCCATGGTCGGTCTTCCCGTCCCCCTGCTAGCTCCTGGATATCCGTGCAAGTTGGGGCAGTCCCTCCTCATGTGACCCATTCTGCCGCAGCCAAAGCATTGTTTACCGGCGGTGCAACTGCCAGTGTGACTTCGGTTACACCTTGGACACCACTGGTTTCCTGCAAGGTTGGAACGTTGGGAGGACATTGTTGATGCCGAATGGGGCAATCCTCTATTCTTGGGCCATGAGTTCACCTTGTTTCCCTGGGCGGGCATGAAGGAAGATCCAGTACCTCTGTCGGGCCTCATGGACTGAGTTCCAAAACTCGGGGCATTATTATACCGGGGACGCTTCATGTAGGGCAGTTCCCTGGTCCTTATCTCCTGATTCTCCTGCATGTCCCTTTCAATTTCCATTGCCTTCTCCACAGCTTGACTATAAACTTGTAGTTGGAAAGGGATCAGCTTAGTCCTGATTTCTGGCCTCAAGCCCCTAACGAATCTTTTTGTCCTATCTTCCTCATCAGATACCAGTTTCTCAGCATACCTGGACAGTTGAGTAAATTTAGCTTCATATTGACTCACCGTCCAGTGATCCTGCTTTAGGTCTTGGAATTCCATGGCAAGTCGGTCCTTCACCACTCCAGGTATGTATTTTTCATTGAACTTTTTAATTAGAAAGTTCCAAGAGATCTCCCTCCCCAAAGTCTTAGCCCCTCCTTTTACCATCTCCCACCAACGCTCAGCTTCTCCTTGGAACATAAAGGAGGCGAAGGATACTCGCTGGTTTTCAGTACATTCCATTACATCCAGTATCTTCTCAATTTGACGGAGCCATTCTTCAGCTTGAATAGGATCAACTCCTCCCTTAAAAGCTGGTGGGTTTAACTTTTGGAATTGTTCAAGGGCTCTACGAGGGTTGTTTACATTTGCCAGTTGCAACAGCCAATCCGGTATTCTGTCTGGCATTCTTCGATTGGCATTGGATTGTTCACTTAGGAATTCTTGACTTGCCGGGGGATGGACGCTTCCGATTGCGCTGTGCAACGGGGCGTCGCCCTCCGAGTTGGCATCGGGTGGAGGAAAATTTAGGTCCATTTATGCCTAAAAGAATAGTTAACTTAATTAACAACAACTAAATAACAACAAGTAGAATAGTTCCAAAACAAAATACAATTTCATTTATGCACAAAATGTTTTCATGGCACATTACATTAGCATGACTACATTCTTTCAAAACGTACAAATGCAGTCATAAAGAGATACATTGTTCACACATATAGCCATTGACAACCACTATCTTCACAAAACAAAAAAAAATTATCCACTTATATGGGTCAACATTCATTTCCTCAAAAACAAAAATATGCCCCCCACCTAGACCTCTATCAAGGGGTTATGTTAGAGCCCGAGGAGCTTTCCTCCCGGTCGTCCCCTACAGATTCTTCTTCTTCGGGATCTTCTTCTTCTTGACTTAACTCCTCAGGATCATCTTCTTCTGGATCTTCTTCTGCTTCCTCCAGGACAGCGTCATATTCACATCTCCAATTCTCATGATCATCGTACAGATCCATGTCTTCTACCCAGCTGGAGTCCCACCAAATACCTCCAAAGAAAATCCTTCCTTCAGGATTCATCTCATCATTAGGCAGGACTCCCAGGTCTACAGTTGCTGGTGCATCCCTTATGGCACTTTCTGCCTCACTAATCTCATCTTTCTCATCTTGTTCCATGCGAACCCCTGTATCTTTACTATCTGGGGGACCTTTCAGAATGATAGCTGGATATGTCTCATCGGATTCAAAATCCCAATCCATATGGTCCGCAGTCCAACTCAAACTTTCCGACCGCGGACTGTCAGATGACGATCCAGTCATCTCAGAATCTCCCATCTGTAGAAGTAAGACATCTATATTAGACGATGTATCTTCCAATTCTCCCCAAATTATAATTTGCATGAATATATAATAAGACATGATAGAAAATCACCACTTATTTAATCGTGCCGATCTTTCATAAATTTATCATTGGGCACAACTGTCCTTCCAATAGGTTTAACCCTGACTTGTGTGATATTTTGATTGCTCCCCCTTTCCGGTGTCCCATAACACTGAAATTTCTTGCAGAAGGGCCCGCACCCCTTGCAAGATCCATTTGAACTAAGGTATGCGGGTACCCATATTCAAATGTAGAGAACAGTTAAATATCCTACATTTCAGGGTCAAATATCCTAAGATTCTACCATCACCCCAATACCCCATATCTAACTTACCCAAGCACACATATAATTCTCACATGATTACATAAGCAGTCCCGCATACTACATCTATCTAGGCTAACCTTGCTTAAACCACGCTCTGATACCAACTGTAACGGTCCCAGCCTCTAATAAACAAGATTAGGCCTAAAACACCAATTATCTCCAATACTCTTATAAAAATTTTGGCAGCATCATCCTTAATATTTCATTAGTTCCCACCTACAATAACCAACAATTTCGGCTCCAAGGCCTACTTAATCCCACCAAAGATTTCGGCCCACACGGCCTACTTATCATACCACATTACACCAAACCTTAACTATATACATATGCCATAACTTGCATCCTCCATCGCAAACATATATCTTTTCATCACAATAGCATAAAGGTTAACTTTCCAACAATTCATATTCCCACACATGGCCATCTTTCGAAGTTCATGAACATTACATACCAACGGAGTCCACAATCCAAAACATTACAATACACAAAAGCCCTTAGTTTCAAATACTATAAAGACAATTATACATCGAGTACATCCCAACATGTTTTTCACAAGAAAAAGGACTTCAGTAGAGTCCATACATACATATAAAATATAACAAGAGTAAGTCAAAGTGATACAACTACATGCCATACAATCCATAACTTAACTCTTGCAGTTAGAGTGGTCCTTTACCCTTATCCAAACCTGAAAAGATGGAGAGAAAATAAAATGAGCTCGACAGCTCAATGAGTAAACCATTGCCATAGGGTGTTGATATAAGACAAGCATTTTAAAAGGAGGAAATTTACAATGAAGTCCATGAGACAATAAAATTTTCCAATCTAACTTACTTGTTCAAGGCTACATACATTTGTAGTCTACATGTCTTCACTATCAAGAGTTGCATTCCGTTATATCATGACACAAGTGAAATATTTGCATGAATACGTGTGTAAATTTTCGTGGATTAGTCCTTCCACATCAACTCGGCTAACTACATACATAATGTGACATTCTAGGTTGCAATTTATGCCCTATCTCACTCTTATTAATTTGCTAATTGGTCCAATAACATATGTACATAAGCCTTCATGCCATATTTTCCTAGTCACCACAACCAATAGTTAATAAAAACTTTTGAAAGGGAAGTGTGTCACCTAATTAAGTTTAAGATTGTTGCTATTGAAATATAGAGGGTTTTACTTTAGATAATGCCTTTAACAAAATCCTTAATAATTAAGATGAGGAGAAATTGGTAAATCAAAAATTTGGTTGTTACACCCACCACCTCCTTCAACAACGAAATACCAACAACAAACTCTAACTCCACCCCACTCCATCCCTCCCCGGTCTAGGCACGCCGCCGTCCCTATCACCTCCGGCGGGGCCGCCGCCCCAGGGCCGCCGGCGGGTGCCCGGCTGCCGGCCACTCCCCCCTCCTTCTTCTTTCTTTCTTTCTTCTTCCTTTCTTTCTTTCTTTTCTTCTTTCTTTTCCTTCTTTCCATATATACCCTCCTCTCTATTTCCTTATTTTTTTCGCTTTTTAAACAATTCCAACAAATACCCTCTTTCTCTCTCTAACAAAAACTCTCTCTCTCCTCTCTCATTCTCTCTCTAATATATATATATATATATATATATATATATATATATGGATTAGTAGCATGCTTGCACGTGGTGTTCGTGAATTTTCCGGATATTACTCGGTATTTCGTTTCGGTTTTTAGGCGAGTACATCTCTTGTGTTGTTTTATAATTTATTACCATCGTTACATGTCTAATAATTATTATCTTGCTTTTTAATACATGATGTCTCATTATGCGAGTTGGTATATGATATACGAGTGATTTCTAAAATTAACATGTTTTATGAATATCTGTCGGCCGTTGTTATAATTTGTTGAACCGGTATTATACTGGGTATGCCTAGATCCGCTCCCGCTTCACCCGGCTTCGCATGGCTAATTAATAAACTAAATTATTATTGTTATAAATATAGTTGTGAAGAGTTTGAAATGTTTATTTATACTGTTCTCCTGTACCATGTTACGTGACCAGATGATTACCTGATATTTGACATACAATATCTGACACCGGTACTTGATATTTTATTACTTGACACTTGATACCTGACATTTGATATCTGACACCGGCACTGATATATTATACTTGACACCTAATCTCTGGCACTTGATATCTGACACCGGCACTGATATGTTTACACTTGGCACCTGATATTTGACACATGATATCTGACACTGGTACTTGACATGTTATCACTTGACACTTGATATTTGATACTTGATAATTAACATGCTATTACTCACTTGACATGCTATCACCTGGTACTAGTACATTTGACCCGATATTGTGACGCCTGACTGGATACTATTACACCGAACACCTGTATTTCTTTGCATATTCATGATTATCACTTTTACGAGGACGTGGCATAATTATTATATTGTTATCAGACATTTGGTACTCCTGAACTCCTTTGCTCCTGAACCCCTGTATACTTGAACCCCTGTAATAGGGAGACTCCTGATACTATACTCCTATTGATCCCCGTAATTGGATAACCATGAATATAGGACTACTGTGAATACCCTGTGGACATTATCACTGGACAAATTATAATAATTAGACAACTTACACCGAGATGGGAAAACTGATGAATACCAATATAGTCTCCATGTTTATGATGGTCTCATAGTGTCGCTTGGATTTGACTTGGAGGCCACCAGGATCTTCCGTAGGGTGTACTGGCACCCTTACTCCCCTGCCTGCCGGTTGTGCCATAAGCCCCTGGGCCTATTCCTGTGGGAGCGGTGACATCCTATTCCTGTTCGGGCGTACAATAAGTCCTGATACCTAGCAGTACGTTCCGGCTCAGTACCGGATACTCCTTGACCGTTGTCCCGGGCATGTACGTGACCCATTCTAAGCATGGTTCGTCGATCTCCATCAGTTTCCAATAACTTACTCTCCGGTCTGTATGCTGAGGTATGTGGAATGGGACACATACTGATGTATACAAATTAGATGAGTCTTAATAACTTAATAATAACATGCTCCTGATATCTGACTAGCTATACTCTTGATTTATACTGCTCACCACTTATACTCGTGCTATCTTATTGGAATACTTGATTATTTTCATATTGTTTCATTATTATGTTATTGTGAAGGCAAAGTCAGGTTATATAAACTCAGATTACAGTGGCGTGAGGTATAGGGTATATATATGAGGGTTTCCTTATTTGGATTATTCCTTCGACGTATTAATCTCACGGATTGGTAATATGGGATTATATAACTGATTTTCCTATAGTTACTTTACTTACTGTCTCATTTCATGTTCATATGTGCTTATATTCACGATACACCTTTCTTGTACACATGTACCTGATATGCACGCCACTTGGTTTTATCATATGTACTCGCGGGGTTGCATCTGACAACTCTGAAATTTTATGTCCAGATCCTAGAGTCCGGACCATGGTGACTTTGCTGTAGCTAATCAGAGTGCACAGCGGATTCTTCCGTGGCGATCGGACAGCAGAAACTTGGATATCATCGTAGCTCTTCCTCCCAGCTCTTCTCCTAATTGGCTCTCGAGGCCCTTTTTGCTGCTCGTGAGCACATTTCAGCTTTTGTTATGTGTATCTCTCTGTATTATGTACTTCTGTATTTTTTGGTGATGTAATATTCCTATAATATTGTATCACTCTCTGTGATGACTATGTACTTGTACTTTTCTGTTGGAATGTATATTACCACTGTGCTTCCGTCTCTGATTCTTACCTGTACTGATGCTTAGCGTATATACGTGAGGGTATTTCTGACCAGCGTATATACGTCACAGTGACGTCTCCGTACCCGCGGGATCGAGGTGTCACAGTTACTATTCTTCTACTACATATGCTATTACAAGGTTGATATGTGAAGCTCATCAGATGAATTATTAGCGAGATTCACTTATCAGTCTAATAATACTCTTATAGTCTAATGCAAGATTGGTAGTATAGTTACCATTCCTACCCTCTAGATTTCTTAGGAAAAATCTTATAAGCTCACATGTGAATCAGTGATAACTAGAATTGTACGAGAACCTTTTACAGATACAGTGATGACTTACTTTTCAGAAAGAAAGAAAGAAAGAGAAAAATAAGTATGTATGCAAAATCTAGAATTATATTTGCAAGCCACAAATTGCTGAGGGGTAGAATGGTAAAGGGAAAAAATGAAAAAAAAATACACCTTTTTCTTTTTTTTTCCCCTTTTTCTGTTTCTGGCTACACATATAATATGTTGGGTGAGAAAAGTATAAGAATAGCCTTTATCCCCAAATCTTCAACAACTAATAAAAAATAATCAGTAACGTGTTCTCCACTCTTCCCCCTCCAGATAAATTCTCACCTTCTCTCTCTCTCTCTCTGACCGTGAGAGGCTCGATATTGGATAAATCTCAGCCGCACATCTCAACAACGCTTCCCAGTCAAATCAAATCTCCGCGGCCATGAGCATGTTTGCCGCCATCTTCTTCTTCCTCTTGCTGGTGGTGATGGTGATGATGGATGGGTCAATGGGTCTGCCGTTGGCGCACCCGCTGCATGCTGCGGTGGACGCCATCAACGAATCCGGGCCGTTCGTTGGGGTGGTGATGGCGTATCCGACGGAGGAGGAGGCCCTCCGCTCCTCCGGCGAGTTCGTGCCCGGGCGGGGCCGACCCTCCGTTGACCTATACGGTATGTCGCGTTGACTTTTTACTATAAAATTTCTCTATATCAGTATTTATTAGGATTTCACCGTTAAATATCTACAATATCTGTCCAGTTCTAGCAGTTCTCTTTCTGCTGGATATTATAGAGTTAATATTATATCAAGTATCTTAAAACCCGATACGATACAATAACATGGACGTATATTAGAATCAGGCGATATTCGAAACTAAAAAAAAGGAAAGCATTGAGAGTATATGAATTTGTGTTCTTGATTGATTCCATTACATTTTACAAACAAAAAGCAGTCATCTGATGAATTTTCTTTTTTGCCTCCTTCTCAACCAATTTTTCTCATGACATTAGGACGGCGATTTCACATTGGGAGCATTCGCGATGTGAACGTTGTTTATGTCATGTCTGGCCAACGAAGGGTACTGCTCATTGCGTATCTCTGTATGTCAGCTCGATAACTGTTAACATACTCAACAAAGCATCTTGAATTAATCAGTTGAATGCAGGAATCACAGTACAGATTCTGCTGGATGTGTTCAACGTTTGGGGAGTAGTTCACTACGGGACTGCAGGAAGCGCAAACAATTCAATGTCCTTCGGCGATGTCAGTGTTCCCGAGTTCGTTGCCTTCACAGGCTCATGGACATGGACGGTAATGGTACTGACAGTTCTCGTCTCTGCCATCTCTCATCGTATTTGCATGCTTAACAAAGCCAAATGTCTCTCTACGCGCAGAAATTTGGGTCGAAGAAAGAAGAATATCCGAACCTGAGCTTCGGTGAGTACAATGTTCTGAAAGAGGGCAAGAACTTGCTGTCAGGGGTTGAGTTTATGCCTGAGGAGCTTTATCCAGTCGGCAAGCCTATGGAACAGGTGTTCTGGATGCAGGTGAATTCAGAATGGTACCGAGTTGCAGAGCAACTTGAGGTATGGCAAAGTTAAAATTTCGCCATGTTGAAGACTTCCGAGCATTTGTTGGATCGTATTGATTTGTATTGTAGGTGGAGCTGCAGAGATGTGAGAATGAGACATACTGCTTGCCTGAGACGCCTAGAGTGGTGACCGGACTGAAAGCATCGACCGCGGATATGTTTGTGGACAATGCTGCTTATCGCGAGTTTCTCTTCGAGGAGTTTGGAGTCTCAACTGTGGACGAAGAGAGTGCAGCAGTCGTGATGGTAAGAACAGCAGCCATCTTTTTGCAGTATTTCCTCGTTAGTAATTTATTCCCCTGATTTGTGCTTGCAGACGGCCATATCCCCTGGGGTACCGGTGATTGTGTTCCGAGGGGTGTCTGATTTGGCCGGAGGAGAAGCAACATGGTCATCGACAAGTCTGATGGGCCTGGCTTCTACGAATTCTCTTAAAGTCGCTGTTGAATTTATTGGAGTGATTGGAAAGAAGCAGCCATCTGCATATTGATAGAGGAGCAATATGTGATACATCACAATGCAGAAAATATTGTCAGATTTAAATTGTTTCCACATTCATCCAATTGTAACATTAGCAATTGAGAAATCATCCAACTTGAATTTCTCCACAATATTTTGATTATAAACTGATTGAAACAAATGATTATTGTCTGCATTTTTCATTGGATAGAGCACAAGAAAATTCCACTGCTCAAATTTCTCCAACTTTATAAAACTGTATCTGTGTCGAACCCAAGAAAGAATCAAAGTCCAAAGACTGCACCTTTCTGATTTCTCCCACATTTGTACTCGCGCAAGTATTTTCCATTTCCAATGAAATTTTGGAAGATTGATCGACCTGCTCTGTATGATTCTAACAAACAACCTCCTTGCATGATTCGCTAATTTGTGTGAAGACATGGAAAAAACTGCTCCCCAGGAGAAATTCTTCACTCTTACTAGGACAAAAAATTTGATGAATCACAAGCAAAAGAATCATCATCTTCAGACCTTTGCTCAATCTCAGATAAAGCAAGCACAAACTCACTCTCTCTCTCTTGCTAGAATCACAAACTAACTCCTTGCTGCTTTCAACTGAGTCCTCTACAACACCAGGCAACTTCAGTGTTACAACTAAATTGTCCATCATTGCATATATTTTCTCAATCTCTAGCCTGGAGCGATCCCCCACCTTAAAGTCGTGAATGATTTCATTCAAATTGACAACTCTGCCATCAGGCATTGCTCTCAACCTCCTCTCCTTCATCATCTCCTTCACATTCTTGCGTGTCCTCCCTTCTCCCAGCTGCCATGTACACATTCCACAACAAGGCGTATCGGGAACCATTGGAAGGTTCCACCTCGATCAATGCCTTTGCTATTCGCTCGCCCAGGCCTATGTCTCCTTGGAACCTACAGTATCCGAGCAAGCCCACTCCAAACCAATGATTCCTCCTCCTCTGGCATGCTCTTGAGCACATGTTCTGCTTCCTGAACAAGACCAAAGCTGCCGTATAATTGGCCATGCACCAGTAATGGGCGAATGTGGTTGTCAAGTGACACAAGCTTCTCATTTGCTCAAAGTACTTTTTCCCCTCGTCCAGAAGACCTCCACGAGCACAAGCAGATAATACTCAGACAAATGTAACTTCATCCGGCTGCACGCTATCACCTGCTCCTCCCCTAGAATTTTTACCCGACAAACAAAATTTTAACATAATCAAACAGAGTGAACGTTATAGTTCAAAGGAGATGACACGAACTGAATCATCCAAATCGAAGCTCTTAACTTCTCTGCCCCTCTCTGCAAACGCGATCCCTTGCCATGCACGCATTACCCCAGAATCATGGCATGCCAACACACCAAATTCCTCTCCTTCAATCCATCAAACACCCTCCCTGCATACCCCATCTCTTCCCGCACTTCCCGTACATGTCCACCAACGCTGTCCTGAATATCAAATTCTCCTCCTCCTCGCTGAAATTCCTCACAAAGTATCCATGCATAGACCGCCCCTCCTGTCGCCTCCTCATCCTCCTGCACCCCTTGACCATGTTCATCATCGTCTTCACATCTCCCCTCACCCCGTTCTCCCACATCATCCTCACCAGGCTCAACCCCATCTCCTTCCTCCGCCTCCTCGAATACCCGCTCACCATAACATTCCACAAGACCACATTCCGCTGCAGCATTCGCTCAAATACCTCCCTCGAGCTCTCCAAGTCCCCAACCTTGGCATACCCGTCAACAAGCGAGTTCCAAGAGACCAAGTTCCTGTGGGGCATTTCGTCGAACACCTGGAGGGTGCACGCGCATGTGCATAAATGAGTGGGGGGCGTGGGGTCCGGCATTTGTGCGTATCAAGCCGCGGTTGAGTGCCTGGGCGTGGGCGGCCTCGACGGCGGTGAGGTCGGAGGAGCGGCCGGCGGAGGTGAGTATGGCGGTGAAGGTGAAGGAGGGTTTTTTTTTTTTTGGTGGGGGGGGGGGGGTGGGGGGTGGTGGTGGGCGGGGGAGTGGTAGGAGAGGGAAGAGAAGAAGAGGGAGAAGGGAGGAGAGGAGAAGGGAGTGGGGGAGGGAGAGGCTGAGAGAGAGCTTGAGGAGGCTAAGGGGTCAGATAGGAGGGAGGAGACGGTGAGGTAGGCCTGGAGGAGCTGGCGGAGGGAGCGGCTGGAGAGGAGGGATACTCGTATTTTTGTATGCGTATAGATAGTACAGATAGGAAGGACCAATCCTGTATACACCGGGTGGGTGTTGTTGATCTCGGCAAAGCTTATCAACTCTAGTCGAGCCCGAAGCTATTTTGCTTGGGCTTCGATTGGCTGTCAACAAAGCAAGCAAGCTCTGTGTCGTTGCTAGCAATGCAATTATCCTTGTAAAGTATATCAATAAAGCTTCTCCCATTTCATAGTGAGCAAGGCACATTATTAACGAATGCCGGTATATCCTCTAATCTCATGCACATCTAGACTTGAAATTTGGTAGAATGAGCAACCCTGTAACACACAAGATTGACGTCGATATCTGCGTATCGACCTATACGGCACTTGGCTTTATGAATCGATATCTTCTCAATTAGCTGAAAAGTTTTGTACCACTATGAGTAACAATTGTTTTATCTATATGGCACTTGGCTTTATGAATCGATATCTCCTCAATTAGCTGAAAAGTTTTGTATCACTGTGAGTAACAATTGTTTTATCTGATAAAAGGTTATCGCTATGGGAGAAAAAAAATAGAGACGCAAGCTACCCGCCTCTTTTTCTTTTTTTAATTGCATAATTTGAATCCAAATGTTCACGCTTCACTCCTTCAATCCTCTCTCTCTCTCTCTCACTCCATCCTCAATAAACAGGCCACCAACTCTTCTCCTCCTTGAGTTCTGCTCTGACCCCCACGAGCTCCGCTGGCTCCTCCCCCTCCTCATCAAGCAGAGCCTTTTCATCGAAACCTCGTCCAGACCAAGCTCATCGCCCTCTTCTCCCGCTTCGGCGCCCTCGACGAGGCCTCCCTCGTCTTCTCCTGGTCTCCGACAAGTCCGACGAGCTCTAGCATTCCGTTCTCAGGGGCCACTGTCACCATTCCCCTCTCTCTGAAGCCCTCTGCTTCTTCTCCCTGATGAAGCAAGCCGAAGTTCGCCCCTCGGTCTACAGCTTCAACTACCTCTGTAGAGCTTACGGCGACGATGGGGAGCTTAGATGAGGGAAGGAGATTCATGTTGGAAAATAATGTATGAAATACTGCTAAGCTATTTAAATTAAACTTTTAAGAATGTAACGCCCCGATCCCACGGATACGGGGACGTCACTGCGACGTATATACGCAAGTCAAAAGTACCTTCACGTATATACGCTAAGCATCAGTAAAGGCAAGAATCAGAGTACGGAAGCAAATGGTGCATCATACATTCCAATACATGAGTACAATTACAAAGTTATCACCAGAAGTGATCCAATATTACAATAATATTACATCAATGATATGCGCAAATGCGGGAATACATGGAAATGTACAAGTATGAACAGTATAAAAGGCACTCACGAGTTTTACTAAAAGGAAACTCGAGAGGCACACAGGGGCCTGGAAGGATGGAGCTCTGCAAGGTCTGCTGGAGATCCACGCTACTGCTGCGCTACTCTGATCAGCAACAGGGAGAATTCACACGCTCCTAGCTCCATGACCTGGACGTGAGGTCCAGGGGAGTCAGTGACACTCCCCAGGCGAGTAGTACCAATACCAAGTGGCGAAGCAGGATGAGCACAAGTGTGCATATAACAAATGATATCAAGTAAGAAGTACTCAGGAGGCAGGCAGGTTAGAGCAGGTATGAACAGGTATAGCATGATAATCATAAAACAGGAAATCCGATATAAAGCCGGTTATAAGCAAAACTGATTGTATAAGCTTAGGTCACGGCTCTATGAGACTAGTACATCGAAGGAATAATCCAAACAAGGAAACCCTCATTTATATACCTTTATCTCATATCATCGTAATCCAAGCACATACAACCCGAGTTACAAAGTAGTCATAACAGGAACACATAACAGGCATGACAGGAATACATAACGGGAATCATAACATGCATGAAAGGAGTACATAACGGGAATCATAACATGCATGGCAGGTGTAACAGGAATCATAACAGGAGTAGCATGTGACACAACAGGCATCGATTTTAATATTATTACTCGTCTGACCCATATTTCTAGGTATGTGTCTCGGTATATATCCCAACTCACATACATCCATATATAAGCTAGTCGAGGGTTGTTAACGGAAGTAGATGGAGAACTGATATCACTTCTTATAATAGTTCCCATACACCTGGGACCAGTTTGAGGGCCCTAAGTCCCCCTAACACGCATCTTCTGTGGGCCCAAAGTCCCACTAACACGAATCGTCAATATTTTATTCCATTACTATAAGCAAGGTATCATTCCGGCATCCATCACTTCCTCCCATTCCCCATACAAGTTGTCCTTTTTATGGCTTATCAATATTATCAGATTACGGGAATAACTGGACAAGACAGGAAAAGGCCCTACAGATTCAAGAGGTGGCCCCCACAGATTCAAGAGGTGGCCCCCACCGTGTGATGTGGCACTTTGTTCCATGTGGCACTTTGTTCTGAGGGGATAGATTCTAGAGGTGGCCCCCACAGATTCAAGAGGTGGCCCCCACCGTGTGGTGTGGCACTTTGTTCCGTGTGGCACTTAGTTCCATTCAGAATAACAAGACAGGATTCCCGTAAACATGATAATTATAAGGTCAAGTATATCATGCTGGGTGTTAAGTGATAGCATGACAGGATGGTGATATTTAACAAGCAACCAATCATGATAAGAGATTGATAATAGTCTGGTGGTAGATGATAACAATCAATTGCCAAGTAAAATACATGTGTTAAATGGAAGCATGAAACTGACAGGTCGGAAGTAATGACATGGCAGGTGGTAACATAGAAGTAACCCAAGATCAACGACCACGAAGGGTCGGCCAAGCATGGTATGCGATAAAGAAGTAAGAATAGCACAGGCATGGTACAAGTATAAGAATGAAACAAGCAGTTGCATGGCAATACATAGACATGGAAATATGAAGTGACAAGAGGTGATATACATCAAGTAATGAGTCATGAAGTATCAGTCATGAAGCACAAGTAAGAATAATATATTGCACATGCACCAAGGATAAGATCTAGATTCAAGAAAGAAATCAACTATAACAGACAGCCAAAGTTAGTCGACTAGGTGGAATATGTAGTCGACTAATAACGGGGTTAGTCGACTAATAGTCTGGTATAGTCGACTAAAACTGTGTTCCAGAGAGTTGGGTTTCTGATTCAGGAAAAGTTAGTCGACTAGGGTGGAAAGGGTAGTCGACTAACAGTGATCTCAAGTCGACTAACAGATACGTTAAGTCGACTAATACTGAGTTACAGAAAGTTGAGTTTTGGTTTCAGGAAAAGTTAGTCGACTAGGATAGAATGGGTAGTCGACTAACAGTGATTTATAGTCGACTAATAATTAAGGTAAGTCGACTAAAACTGTGTTCCAGAAAAGGTTACGTTTCAAATAAGGGTTTCAAGTCGACTAATTCCTAGGTCAAGTCGACTAATCGTCTGGAAACAGAATACAGAACAGATTTTGATGGTTGTGTTTGATGATCAAATAACATGATTTTGAAGATACAAATATACAAGATATGTAAACACCAATATGCTAGGAATTAGCCAAGTCTTGGTGAGTAGAAATACTCACATAGATCGGTTACTTGAAGCTTTACGAGTTCGGAGAGATCGTTGCCGACAAACTTGATCCTCGGCGATAATAGACACGATCCCAAACCAAAAGTAGTAGTGGTTGAGGTGGAGATGATGGCCTTGGTGATGCTTTAGAGTTGGTGGTTGAGGTTGAGGTGAAGGGGGAATTTGGTGGAGACAAATTCTTTGGTGAAGTGAAGAGAAAAAGAAGTAGAAATGAAAAGGAAATGTTTATATAGGATTTTGATTTTGTGAAGGAGGTGCAAATAAGATAGAAGAGAGGGGGGTTTTTGCAAATAAGGGGGGATGAGGTGTCCCTCTTTTGGCCACTTGGCCGGCCATGGGAGAGAGAGAAAGAAAGAGGGGCATTAATGAGGAAGTTGGTGGAAGTGTGTGGAAGAAAATGGAATTTTGGAATTGTTGGAATTTTGGAAAATGGAATTCTTGTGGATTGTGGAGGAAGAAAGAGAAATAAGGAAAAAGGAAAAAGGAAAAGAATTGATAAAGAGAAGATATTCTCTTTGACTAGAAAAATGAAAATATTGGAAACACAGATTCCCGGGTTTAAGTCGAGGATACGGAAAACATTTCGGAAAATACCGAAATCGTCCCGAAATCAAGTATCTCGGAACGACCCGAAATAATTATCAAAAATCAAGAATATTAATCTAAGAATTATAGTGAAATCCGTTTTAAGAAATATATTATAGTTTTAAAACTAAAAATCCCGGAATCAATTAGCTACCGACTCCGATGGAATTTTCATAAATTCATAAAATACTCATAAAAAGCATTTAGGTAAGAAATGTGATTCTAAGAAATAATGTCTAAAGGACCTTCTAGAAATTCAAATCCGATTGCAAATTAAAAATCCGGGAATCGGTCAGCGGCACTGGCCGACACCGGTTTTGAAGATTTTCATTTAAATCAGGAAAATTCCAGAAAATCACAGAAAATATATAATATTGGAAAATGATATTTAAAATTAAAATCGGTCAAATTCAGGAAGTAAATCGAAAAATATGATCGAAAATCTGAATACGCAACTAAGTACGTATTCCGGGAGCGGGGTGTTACAATCCATCCACCTTACAAAAAATTGCGTCCTCGCAATTTCGTTAAGGGGTAAATTGAACACAAGGAGGACAATGGTGGAATCAAAGGCTTCATAAAACCAAAACAGGGGAAAGATGGAAGGGATTAGAAATCAAAGGAAAGATGATCAAGAAAATAGATAACTCTGTACTTGTAGTTGGAATGTATAACCAAGACTCATGCATTCCAGTTGCAAATTGCTTTACCATTAATTTGCCATCTGGACGTACTGAGGAAGTAAGAGCCTAAGCTCTGATACCATCCTGTAACGCCCCGATCCCACGGATACGGGGACGTCACTGCGACGTATATACGCAAGTCAAAAGTACCTTCACGTATATACGCTAAGCATCAGTAAAGGCAAGAATCAGAGTACGGAAGCAAATGGTGCATCATACATTCCAATACATGAGTACAATTACAAAGTTATCACCAGAAGTGATCCAATATTACAATAATATTACATCAATGATATGCGCAAATGCGGGAATACATGGAAATGTACAAGTATGAACAGTATAAAAGGCACTCACGAGTTTTACTAAAAGGAAACTCGAGAGGCACACAGGGGCCTGGAAGGATGGAGCTCTGCAAGGTCTGCTGGAGATCCACGCTACTGCTGCGCTACTCTGATCAGCAACAGGGAGAATTCACACGCTCCTAGCTCCATGACCTGGACGTGAGGTCCAGGGGAGTCAGTGACACTCCCCAGGCGAGTAGTACCAATACCAAGTGGCGAAGCAGGATGAGCACAAGTGTGCATATAACAAATGATATCAAGTAAGAAGTACTCAGGAGGCAGGCAGGTTAGAGCAGGTATGAACAGGTATAGCATGATAATCATAAAACAGAAAATTCGATATAAAGCCGGTTACAAGCAAAACTGATTGTATAAGCTTAGGTCACGGCTCTATGAGACTAGTACATCGAAGGAATAATCCAAACAAGGAAACCCTCATCTATATACCTTTATCTCATATTATCGTAATCCAAGCACATACAACCCGAGTTTCAAAGTAGTCATAACAGGAACACATAACAGGCATGACAGGAATACATAACGGGAATCATAACATGCATGAAAGGAGTACATAACGGGAATCATAACATGCATGGCAGGTGTAACAGGAATCATAACAGGAGTAGCATGTGACACAACAGGCATCGATTTTAATATTATTACTCGTCTGACCCATATATCTAGGTATGTGTCTCGGTATATATCCCAACTCACATACATCCATATATAAGCTAGTCGAGGGTTGTTAACGGAAGTAGATGGAGAACTGATATCACTTCTTATAGTAGTTCCCATACACTTGGGACCAGTTTGAGGGCCCTAAGTCCCCCTAACACGCATCTTCTGTGGGCCCAAAGTCCCACTAACACGAATCGTCAATATTTTATTCCATTACTATAAGCAAGGTATCATTCCGGCATCCATCACTTCCTCCCATTCCCCATACAAGTTGTCATTTTTATGGCTTATCAATATTATCAGATTACGGGAATAACTGGACAAGACAGGAAAAGGCCCTACAGATTCAAGAGGTGGCCCCCACAGATTCAAGAGGTGGCCCCCACCGTGTGATGTGGCACTTTGTTCCATGTGGCACTTTGTTCTGAGGGGATGGATTCTAGAGGTGGCATACCGAAATCGTCCGAAATTCAAGTATTTCGGAACGACTCGCAAATTTTACCAAAAATCAAGAATAATATTTTAAGACTCATAGTGAAATCCGTTTTAAGAAATATATTATAGTTTTAAAACTAAAAATCCCGGAATCAATTAGCTACCGACTCCGATGGAATTTTCATAAATTCATAAAATACTCATAAAAAGCATTTAGGTAAGAAATGTGATTCTAAGAAATAATATCTAAAGGACCTTCTAGAAATTCAAATCCGATTGCAAATTAAAAATCCGGGAATCGGTCAGCGGCACTGGCCGACACCGGTTTTGAAGATTTTCATTTAAATCAGGAAAATTCTAGAAAATCATAGAAAATATATAATATTGGAAAATGATATTTAAAATTAAAATCGGTCAAATTCAGGAAGTAAATCGAAAAATATGATCGAAAATCTGAATACGCAACTAAGTACGTATTCCGGGAGCGGGGTGTTACAAAGAAGGAAGGAACTTCTCTATTTTGATCGAGGCGTGCGGAGCACTGTCCTTAAGAGTATATCGCGCCCCTCTGAGAGAGTATCTCGGTGCAGCAGGTTGATGGCGGCCTACCCTTCAGGATTCAACGATCGCTGGCCCTGCAAGCGTGCACTCGCAATGCACAGGCCCTCGAACAGCTCGGTTTTGTTTCCTCCAAAGATGCAGGGAAGAACTGAAGAGTCTAAGAAAATTTTAGAGGAAGAGGAAGATGGTTGAGTTCTGTTTTTGAGAGCTGAGAATAGATCATTTATAAAGAGAGTTTATCATCATTTAGAAAATCTTTGGGAAGAGAAAATAATCTTTGAACAGAGAATCAATCTTTCCTTGTGCAGAGAAACAAAATTGTCTTGGAAAGTGTCATTGCAATGACAGGAAAGGACATGAAAAGATACGAATCTCAACAGTTATTTCTGACCGAATCAATCTTTCCTTGTGCAGAGAAACAAAATTGCCTTGGAAAGTGTCACTACAATGACAGGACAGGACATAGAAAGATACGAATCTCAACAGCTATTTCTGACCCAAATATTATGACAGGATTTGAAAAGATTTTATTTTAATTTAAAATTCAAAAATAAAATTGGCAAAACTTAGCCTATTCGGGCACACCCGTGATGCTCTGAAACCTGGATTTGCACCCCCTTGCGCGTGCAATGCGGGTGCGCACATGCGCATTAAGGTTTTCTGGATCATGTAACCCAATTTCCTTCACTGGGCCTCTCAATGAGCTTGTGTGCGCGCGAGCACCCCTTGGTTTCTAGCCCACACAACCCATCATGAAAGACACTCCACATATAAACACTAAATAGTTCTTTTCCTATCTAATGTGGGACTAAACCCATCATGAAAGGCACTCCATATATAAACACTAAATAGTTCTTTTCCTATCTAATGTGGGACTAAAAGAACTTGGCTTAATTTTAAAATACTCTCAAAATACTAACAATTCATTCCCAGTTGATTGCACATGGACTTGGGTCGAATGTGTATGCGAATACCGCGGTTGTTAACACGCACGCGAATTATCGGAGGATTGAGCAATCCAGGGAGAGGTTTGATAGAATGCCTGGGAGCATTTGGTGAATGTTTCAATCGCTCTCTTGGATATGCATGCCAACTGTGGGGCGATAGGGTTGGCTAGGTTGGTGTTTGATAGATTGCAGGCGAAGAACGTTGTGTCGTGGAACTCGATGATTGTGTTGGAATTGAAGAATATAAAAGCGAATCTTTGAGCTGAATTATGGCAAGATCCATTGATCGAATCAATTGGATGATGGTTGGAGTGTGTTCTCCTTCCATTGGGGATGAACGTGGTATATTCACATGTTCAATTCTGACTTCGAATGAATGAGATATTCAAGTCTAAAGATTATCTAATTCAAAGCCAAAAATGGGACTAAAGGTAGCTAAAAGCATTTAGTCCCACATTTGCCATGGGATGGAAGTTTGTGGTGTATAAATAGAGAAAATTGAGAACAAAAGGCGTGCCCTTTGGGTACTTGGAGTTTTCGCGCACGAAAAGGAGGGAAACTATGCTCGCACATGCGTGCATGCGCGCGCGCCGCCGCTGACGGCAGCCGGCCGGCCGGCGCCGGTGCCGGGCTCGGGCTCGGGTCCGGGTCTGGGTTCGCTACCCGGCCTGATTCTTTTTGAATCGGGTCTCTCGGGTATGGGTTACGAACATACCCGAACCAGACCCGCTCCGCTCCAGATCCAAACCGCCCGCCTGCAACGGCTGTCTGAAAAACCGTCCAAGCGGTTGGGCGGTTGGAGCGTTGTACAGACCGAACAGTTGCAACGGTTCGGTCCGAACTGCTGCAACTGTTGGAAATCAGTGGATGAAAACGCCCCTCCCGGAGCGCTATAAATAGCGCTCCGGTTTCCCTTTCTCAGACACACCAAATAAGAAATAATCTCTCTCTGAGTTCTGACCTGCCTGAAGCGAGTTTCGGTGTTCTGAACCGGGCTTCCAGCGAGAAGTAGGAAAGCGACTCCCAAAGAAGATTCTGCAAAATTCATTCTGAAAGAGGGATCAGAAAATTCAACAGATTCTTTTATAGAATTGTTGTCTGAATCTGGTACTTCTGAAGAAGAATATTCTTCAACCTTCCTTCGTCCTCAACAGTGGGTGCTACTCCAAAGTAAAGGCAAATATTCATTCGAAAGTTGTCCTTGTCCCGCTGCTTCAACGATCCTGTGAAGGTACTGGCTGACTACGGTTCGACCGTACGGTGATTTGGTAGTGCTATCCAAATACCGTGAAGGAGTGTTGTATTTTGGGAGACCAGCGTCCAATAACCCGTTAGCACCAGTGCAGGGGACGTAATTGTCTTAAGGAGATTCGCTCTAAGCGTTCCTCACTCCAAGTACTGTATAAGTGAATTAATTTCTTTATACAGGGGATATACTGATATTCAGTATATCGAGACTGATTTAGATTCAGTCTAATTGGTGTTTAACCAAGGAAGGAAATTGAAAGGTGGTTCTTAAATTAAGGAACGTTCTATTGAACGGAAAACCTCCCACCTGATATTTGCCGACCTGACCAATTAGATTGTTGATATTTCAGTGATCTTGAATAGTTGTCAGATTGATTCCTATTAAGCAGAATCCAACAATCTTAAGACAATTAATTTATTAAAGTTTCTTACTTCTGTTCTGCTTGAACTTGCAGAAAATGTCTGAGACTAATCAAGATAACACAAGCAACTCACCAAACATGCAGCTCCAAGCTTTGATGCCTACTCTACTTCCTAACCCGAAGTCGGAGAAACCAGGAAAATTTGACGGCACAGAATTCAAGAGGTGGCAACAGAAGATGCTCTTCTACTTGACCACTCTTCATCTGGCCAAATTCCTGCAGGAAGATTCACCAGAACCTAGAATTGATCGGGACTCAATCCTTGCAGTCGATGCTTGGACACAAGGTGACTTCCTTTGCCGAAATTATGTTTTAAATGGACTGGATGACTCTCTTTACAATATCTACAGTCCTATCACAACGGCAAAGAAGTTATGGGCCAGTCTTGACAAGAAGTACAAGACTGAGGATGCTGATACCAAGAAGTTCGTCGTAGGACGATTTCTAGAGTACAAAATGGTGGATAGCAAGACTGCAATCAGTCAGGTGCAAGAGTTCCAACTTATCTTGCACGAGATAGAAGCCGAAGGTATGATCCTACCTGAAACCTTTCAGGTTGCTACTATCGTGGAGAAACTCCCACCTGCGTGGAGAGATTTCAAGAACTACCTGAAGCACAAGCGAAAGGAATTGAAGTTGGAAGATCTCATTGTGAGGCTTCGAATCGAGGACAACAGAAAGTCCGAGAAAAGGAGCAGTAAGAACTCCTATGAAGCAAAAGCCAATGTGATCGAAGACTCAAAGGGGAAAGCGTCTACTTTCAAAGGCTTAAAGTAGAAGAAGACTTCCCAGGGGTACAAAAGCAAGGTCCAAGAAGGTAAGAACATGCGCTTCAAGGGAACCTGCTATATCTGCAACAAAGAGGGGCATAAGGCGAATGAATGTCGCAATCGTCTCAAAAAGAACAAGAAAAGCCACCCACAGGCAAACTTGACCGACCTTGAGTCGCCAAGCCTTTCAACTGTGGTGTCAGAAGTGAATCTGACAACCAACAATAAGGATTGGTGGGTAGACACTGGGGCTACTCGGCACATCTGCTCTGAGAAATTATTATTCTCTGAATATCAAATATTAGAGCAAGATAAGCAACTATTCAGGGGAAATTCAGCCGTCTCAAAGGTTGAAGGAAAAGGCAAGGTCATCCTGAAGTGGACATCGGGGAAAGAGCTTACTCTGAACGATGTGCTACATGTTCTAGATGTCTGCAAGAATCTGATCTCTGGATCAATACTTAGTAAGAAAGGATTTAAAATGGTTTTTGAATCAGATAAATTTGTACTTACTAAGGGAGGGATGTATGTGGGAAAGGGTTATCTTGTTGATGGACTTTTTAAAGCCAATGTTGCAGTGGTAGATAAAAAGTTTGTGTATTCGTACCTGAAGCTTATAAATAAAGGAAAATCTTCTGTTTATTTGCTTGAGTCTCCTATTTTGTGGCATGCTAGATTAGGGCATGTAAATTACAAGTCATTAAAGAACTTGTCTAATCTGGGATATATTCCTAAACTCAACTTGAAAGAAATTCGCAAGTGTGAGATTTGTATTGAGGCCAAGTTGGCAAAAAATTCATTTCACTCAATTGATCGAAATACAGAACCTTTAGGGTTAATTCATAGCGATCTGTGTGATTTGAAGTTTATGCCAACTAGAGGCGGTAAAAAGTATTTTATTATTTTTATTGATGACTGTACAAGATACTGTTATGTGTATCTTTTAAACAGTAAGGATGAGGCAATAAATATGTTTATAACATATAAAGCCGAAGTTGAGAATCAACTCAACAAGAAAATCAAGATTCTAAAATCCGATAGAGGCGAAAAATATGAATCAAATGATTTTAGTGAGTTATGTGCTAATTTTGGTATAATCCATCAAACTACAGCACCATACACTCCTCAGCAAAATGGAATTGCTGAACGGAAGAACAGAACTTTGAAGGAGATGGTAAATTCCATGCTCGTAAGTTCTGGAGCTCCGCAGAACTTGTGAGGGGAAGCTCTATTAACTGCAAATTATATTCTAAATAGAGTACCCCACAAGAAACTTGGTCTTATACCATTTGAGTTATGGCATGAAAGGACATCTTCCTACCATTACCTCAAAATGTAGGGGTGCCTTGCAAAGGTGCTGGCACCATTACCTAAAAAGACTAAGTTGGGAGCAAAAACTATGGACTGCATATTCATAGGTTATACCTTGAATAGTAGTGCCTACAGATTTCTGGTTCATAAATCAGAAATACCAGATATTCATGTAAACATGATTATCGAATCTAGAGATGTTGTGTTCTTTGAAGATATCTTTCCATACAAACGGGAAGCAGATAAGACTTCTGGGAAAAGAACACACGAGATGGCGTTCAGGGAAGAAAGCCCCGATGAACCAATTGTTAATGCGGAAACTGAACCAAAAAGAAGTCAGAGATCTAGAATATCAAAATCTTTTGGTCCAGATTTCATAGCATACGCTATTGAAAGCAAGCCTCAAACATTTAAAGAGGCTATGTCAACCCCAGAAGCACAAATGTGGAAAGAAGCTATAAATAGCGAAATAGAATCCATACTAAGTAATCATACTTGGGAATTGGTAAACTTGCCTCCTGGCAGTAAACCAATTGTGTGTAAGTAGATTTTCAAACGAAAATTAAAACCCGATGGATCTATCGATGAGTACAAGGCTAGATTAGTAGCCAAGGGTTATCGACAAAATGAAGGACTTGACTACTTCGATACTTATTCACCAGTAATAAGAATAACGTCCATTCGGATGTTGATTGCAATTGCAGTATTGCATATGTAACACCCCGAATTATTAAACCCTGATTTAATAATATAAATCTTGAGTTATTATGTTAATTGAGTGTGTAATGAATTTCAATTTAATTTTGGGAATGTCAAGTGGTATGTATGAAGATACCTATACCATAATATTATATTCTTGAGGTCATGTGTGATGAATGGCTTAGATGAGATTGAGTTTAGTGATAGGAAGTTGGATGGTTAAGATGAACTTGATCCTAGTGATGATGAGTTGGCAATTGAAGGGAGAGGATTGGGAATTGTGAGAGGGCAGATGGTAACTGGGGGAAACTATTTTCTCCCCCATCTCTCCCTCTCCCTCAGCCTCAGCTGATCTCTCTCCATCACTCCCTCCCACTTCTCAAATCCCCCAAAATCCCAATAATTCTTCATAATCTCTCCCTCTCACTCCCTTAATCTCTCTTTTCCCCCTCTCTGGTGACCTGTTGCGGCAACAGCCGCTGGCAGCGGCCGCGACGATCTCGCGGCAGCTCCAGGCGGCGCGCGGCGGCGGATCCAGACGGCGTGCGGCGGCGCTCGGGATAGCTGCGCGGACGACGACAACGGGAAAGTGAGTGGGTTTTCTTCTCTTTAATTCATGATAATCTTGTTTTTTTTTCTTTCTTCAACAGTTCGCTGGATTAGATTCAAAATTTAAAATTAATTTGTGATTGATCTAGTTGTAGCAGCTATGATTTTGGCCTCATTTAGTTTCCAAGTTGTTGGCTGATTGGATGAAAGTTTAGAAGTGAGTTATTTGAGTTTATTGATTTGTTTTCGTTTCAGGTTGCTTCTTTTTGCATTTTTGTGTTGGGAATTGGTATCTATTTTGGCTAATTAGGGTTTAGTTCCCCTTAATTTGGGGTTTTGGTGATTGTGCATGCCATTTATTATGTTTGCATGTTTAAGTTTTGTGCATTTCTGTGGAATTTGAGATTGCCTATACAGTTTATTCGATTGCATGTTTCGGTTGCAACCTGTGCTGCTAAAAAAAAAAAAAAAGATTTTTGTGTTGGTGAACAGTAATGCACATCTTTCTTTAAATTGTTTCTCTTTTTGTGAAAGAAAAATAGAATTGTAGTTAGATTTCTATGTTCCATTAAGTGCATTTGGCTAATTATATTTAGCACCACTAATTGGTGATCTGATGATTGTCACTGTTGTTTCTTTGGAATCTATTAGTCTTTTACATTATACGAGATTGCAGAAAAACTTGGTTATGACATTAAGTTGGATTAAGTGATGTTCTAGAAGCTTTGAGGCTAATTGCAGTCTAGAGATACGTGGAATCCGAGATTTTTGAAAGATATATTGCAAGCATCTGTTTTAGGTTCATATACTGTTTTAGCAGCTCTCGTTCTAGAAGCTTTGGGCTAATTGCAGTCTAGAGATATAGGGAATCCGAGATGTTTGAAAAATTTTATCTTGCAAGCATCTCTTTAGGTTCATATACTGTTTTAGCAGCTCTCTATGCTTACGTTGATGAGTGTTATTTTGAATAAGTTTCCCTTGTGTTTTTGACATTATAATGGATTATATGATAAGACAGTGGCTCTGTAGCTAAATGTAGTGATAAAGAATAAAATCATTATGCAAGATGTCCTTTTTTTTTCTCAGCGGACGCCACACATCTTCGCCCCCCCCCCCCCACCCGAGCTGTTTCTTCCTCAAGTTTCTATTGTTTCATCAATTGAATAGATTACTTATTATTATTTCTCTAGTTTAGTTTATTCCTGGGTTCATTATTATTATTTTTGAGTCCCTATGGCTTTATACATTTGGATGAGATATGAGCTGCTTGATTTTTAGGTGTCACATTACACCATATGCGATGGTCTTCCATTTGGCAGGATTTGGCATTGTGATTTACGTTATATGGATCAATGATTAAATATTTTAAATCTGTTGAATTCTTTAATAGATATCTCCCAAGTAATAAATTAAGCGCAAATTTTGTTTATGCCTTACATACTAAATAACTTACTGTTGTAAATTTTACCTGTTTCATATATGCACTAATAGTTGAAATTGAGTAATAGTAAGATGTGTCAGTTCCCTCTTGTGCTGGAAAAGGAAGCAAACGAACTATAAAATATGATACGTATTTGAAGTGCAAAATGAGAAATTATGTTGAGAATGTATTCACCACGCTTGAGAACAAGAGTTAAACGATTTGAGATGCGATAGTTATTGCTCATGTCAGGAGGGCTAAGACGAGTGAGTTTAGTTGAGTTGTGCTTCAATTTGACCTGACCCTCGAATAAATGTAGTTTATCCTCTTCGTAATTTCTCTCATTTTAATCTGAGGAGGATGGCCATTGTCAAGTGTATTCCTTGTGGTGATCTAGGTTCAGGTTAAATTACTGGGTGATGATTGGGGATTTTACTCTAATTTTGCGGTTAGTCCATCAAGGAAATTTTGAATATCTCATAATTTGATAAATTATAGGTTCTCAAATCTCTGACAATGTAATCTCTTTTATTCATTCTATCCTGAGTCTGAAAGTGGACTGGGATCAGAGTTTAGATAAATCTCAGGGAGTAGGAAGGCTTAATCCTGGTCAATTAAATGGATGGATCAGGTATAAGAACCTATTACTTCCCGGAAGGCCTGTGTAGCCTTGATTGTTGCATACTACATGAGTGTCAATTCATAATTTAAGGTAGATATTGAAGAATTGGATTGATGGATCGGATCAAGTTAAAGGGCTATAAATAATCGAAATTTTTAGATGCTCATGATCATAAATTAGTGGAACATTATTAATTGTTGTAATAAAATTTTATACACAAGATGGATGGCTAATTTGATGTGTGGAATAGGTATTATAGCATGAATTGTAAGAAAATTTGAGAACCGAAACTCTAAGAATATTAAATTGGTAGATTAGTCAACTCTATTGACTAAATGAGAAGTGAATATTAGTATCCTTCAGTTTAACCAAGTAGTATCGATTCGGTATCAGGTAATGACTACTCGGTGCACTGGGACTTCCAGGTAAAACTCTCAAGTATCCGTACCAATGATAAACGGATACATCCGATGAAATTAATAATCGATAAGATCAAGGATCTACCCGGATACCATGGAAAGGAATAGTTTCACCACCTTATTATTAAAAGAGTGTCTATTGCAGTAAATTAGTACTTACACTAAACGTGTATAGTCTTGGGAGTATTAGACACTGAACCAATATTTAGTTCATGTTCACCATGAAAGGGATAGTAAGACAGGCTTAGAGCTGAACACAATCTTGTGTAATAAGTGTTGCATTTAATATAAAATTTTAGAATATGGTGTACAAGGGCATTGACATGTACATTACTGAATAGAAATCATTATGATTGATATGAATATGATAGGTGTATATCACTTAATTTGTGTACATAATGTACATGGGTGGCATGTTCTGATTAAGCAATTTGTGTGAATATTCCTATAAGAATACAACCTAGCAGATAAACATTAATTGAGAGTATGATTGCTTTTATATAGGAAATTACGTGCATGATGTATGAATCTTATGAAATTGGATGCGCTGATATTGTGCTATTATATATATACACATTGTGTTACGGAGGAAAGGACCCGTATTACACGGGCGGAGTGCGAAGACGGTGCTATATATATACATATATCTGGAGGAAGGGACCCGTATTGTACGGGCGGAGTGCGAAGACGGTGCTATATATACATATATCTGGAGGAAGGGACCCGTATTGTACGGGCGGAGTGCGAAGACGGTGCTATATATATACATATATCTGGAGGAAGGGACCCGTATGGCACGGGCGGAGTGCGAAGACGGTGCTATGATATACATATAATTGCATTCTTACAAATGATTGAGAATGAATGGCTATGTGTGATACATATGTGTGTGTGTGACACTAGGAGTATGTTGGAGGTGTTATCGTATATAATTATGAAAACATCAGAATACAGATTTAGCTGATTAAAATGAAATACTGTAAATTGTGTGAAAGTGTACAGGGTAAATCTATGCATTACTTGAGGTGTGATGCGATATTGTATTATGAGAAGTATGTGATTATATATTTTATAAGTATGGCTTGGGATGTATGTGTTATCTGAATGCATAAACTAGATTTATGGCATAACTATGGTGGTTGATGTATTATAGCATAGAATACAAGGCACGTGAGTAATACACACTATGTACACATAAGACGAGAAAGTTTGTTTATGTAACTCATATACCTTATCACATAGAAAGATGAAAATCCAAGAAAGAAATTGGGGACTACGATCACAAGAGTCTGATCGTCCTCAGAAATTTAGAGACCGGGGTCTTGATTTTAAACTATAGGATGTCTCTGATTCTTTGTCTTCTTACTGTTTCAGATTTCTCTTATTGCGTAAATATTCATACTCTCATTGATATATTATCATTTCTTGATTTATCCCTACCTTACTCACTGAGCTGTCGAGCTCACCCTCCCACAGACTGTTATATTGCAGGTTGCTTGGATGCAGAGGTCAGGGTTATGCTGCGCAGGGTTCGTTCTGAATCAATCCAATCCTTGTACCTTGAAACATTTGTGCTTGTTGATGATACTTGTGGATACATGGGATAGATGATTAATCTTGTATATATATATATATATATATATATATATATATATATATATATATATATATATATATATATATATATATATATATATATATATATATATATATATAGAACCGTTGTAGTAGTTTCATTTCAAGTTGATATGTGAAATATCTTTATTGGGTTGTGGTAACAAGAAGTGTATTATCAATATGATGACCATGAGAAGTTGAACTTTATCATTTCTGAAATTTTATGGATGCCGAGCGGGAAACTCTAGAGCTTATGTTGTTATGTTTCTCTATAAGTAGGCTGATGTTAGCCGAAAGTATCATATTTGTACTGGATATCATATCCGACCAGTAATTACAAAGGAAGTGCTGCTGAAATTTTTAAGAAATTGGAAATGATTTTTAATAATCGGTCGGTGTAAGTGGATGTTATGTAAATTGAGGATTTATTATACTGGGACCGTTACAGCATAACTTAGATATCCATCAAATGGATGTCAAGACTGCATTCTTAAATGGTGAATTAAATGAAGAGATATATATATATATGGAGCAACCTAAAGGATTTATAGTCAAGGGCCAAGAACACAAGGTGTGTAAATTGGTAAAATCCTTATACAGTTTAAAGCAGGCTCCTAAACAATGGCATGAGAAATTTGATAGTGTCATGATCAAAGATGGATTCACTATCAATGAATGCGATAAGTGTATTTACACGAAAACAGTTGGAAATGCGTGTATCATTGTTTGTCTTTATGTAGACGACATGTTGATACTTGGGACTAATATTGAAATTATTAAGTCCACTAAAAGAATGTTATCCAACAGTTTTGACATGAAGGATCTGGGGGTTGCTGATGTAATTTTAGGAATTAAAATCACCAGAACATCAGATGGAATCAGTCTATCTCAATCTCACTACGTGGATAAGATGATAGAAAGATTCAAGGATCATGGGATAAAGGAGGATACAAATCCTTTTCTCCCACACGTCCACCTTCATAAGAATACAGGAACTGAAATACGCCAGTTGGAGTATTCTCAGATTATCGGAAGTCTAATGTATTTGATGAATTGCACTAGACCCGATATTTCTTACGCTGTAAGCAAGTTAAGCAGATACACTAGCAATCCTAATGATTAACATTGGACCGCTCTACTACGAGTGTTGGGTTACGTATCACATACCAAGGAATATGCCTTGAGATATGGACAGTATCCACCTGTACTTGAAGGATACAGTGATGCTAATTGGATTGCAGATTCTGAGGAATCGAAATCAACTAGCGGATACATATTTACTCTAGCAGAAGCAGCGGTATCTTGGAAATCTTCTAAGCAAACTTGTATTGCCCGTTCCACTATGGAATCGGAATTCATAGCCTTAGATAAGGCTGGAGAAGAAGCAGAATGATTTTTACAATTCTTAGAAGATATACCATTATGGCAAAAGCCAATGCCCGCTATATGTATACACTGCGATAATCAAGCAGCAATATCTAGGGCACAAAATGTTATATACAACGGTAAGTCTAGACATATTCGTCGTAGACATAATACCGTAAAGCAGTTGCTCTCAAATGGAATTATCTCTATTGACTTTGTATCGTCAAAGGATAATTTAGCGGACCCGCTTACTAAAGGTTTAAGTGGAGAGCGTATAAACTGCGCATCGAGGGGAATGGGTCTAAAAGCCTAACCTTACCGAGTCAGCTTAATGGAAACCTCACTTAGCGACTGGAGATCCCACGGACTAAGTTCAAGAGGAAAAACTAATTATGATTGACTCAACAAGTAAGCACTTGGGAGCTTGACTACAATCCATTCCTAAGGTGCACATTAGTGCTTTTCTACAAGTGGATTAAGGATAAGCTTAATGCTTTTAATGATGCCTATATCTTGTTACTAAACAAGTGGAGTAGAGTAGACTACTCTTAATAGGACGATCACCTATGTGAGTATAGAGTTGGGTCGGCTCTTTGGGAATTTATATGGAGGCTGTTATTCCCTAAAGATACTCTCTGAAACCAAGAATGTCCAGGACCAAAACGGACACAACCGAGAACCAAAGTTGATTTGGAAAGTCACTGTGTGAGGCTTATTGACTTGGCTTACACTAACAGCTAACAGTTTAAGACCTAGTTCACTGATTAACCAGTAAATCCGATGAAGCTTTCGCTATGGAAGTTTCAAGACCTAGTTCACCTATCCTGATGCAGTTTCTTTTCTAAAGTACCTTTCACAATAGAGTTAGTCTCTTTGTGTGTCATTTCCTTGAATCTCCATTCATTGTGGGGGATTGTTAGAATTGAAGAATATAAAAGCGAATCTTTGAGCTGAATTATGGCAAGATCCATTGATCGAATCAATTGGATGATGGTTAGGGTGTGTTCTCCTTCCATTGGGGATGAACGTGGTATATTCACATGTTCAATTCCGACTTCGAATGAATGAGATATTCAAGTCTAAAGATTGCCTAATTCAAAGCCAAAAATGGGACTAAAGGTGGCTAAAAGCATTTAGTCCCACATTGGCCATAGGATGGAAGTTTGTGGTGTATAGATAAAGAAAATTGAGAACAAAGGGCGTGCCCTTTATGTACTTGGAGTTTTCGCGCGCGAAAAGGAGGGAACTATGCTCGCACATGCGTGTATGCGCGCGCGCGCCGCCGCTGGCGGCGGCCGACCGGTGCCGGGCCGGGCTCAGGCTCGGGTCCGGGTCCGGGTCTGGGTTCGCTACCCGGCCTGGTTCTTTTTGAATCGGGTCTCTCGGCTGTCTGAAAAAACGTCCAAGCGGTTGGGCAGTTGGACCGTTGTACAGTTGCGGGCGGTTAGACCGAACAGTTGCAACGGTTCGGTCCGAACCGCTGCAACTGTTGGAAATCAGTGGACGAAAACGCCCCTCCCGGAGCGCTATAAATAGCGCTCCGGTTTCCCTTTCTCAGACACACCAAATAAGAAATAATCTCTCTCTCTGAGTTCTGACCTGCCTGAAGCGAGTTTCGGCGTTCTGAACCGGGCTTCCAGCGAGAAGTAGGAAAGCGACTTCCAAAGAAGATTCTGCAAAATTCATTCTGAAAGAGGGATCAGAAAATTCAACAGATTCTTTTATAGAATTGTTGTCTGAATCTGATACTTCTGAAGAAGAATATTCTTCAACCTTCCTTCGTCCTCAACAGTGGATGCTACTCCAAAGTAAAGGCAAATATTCATTCGAAATTTGTCCTTGTCCCGCTGCTTCAACGATCCTGTGAAGGTACTGGTTGACTACGGTTCAACCGTACGGTGATTTGGTAGTGCTATCCAAATACCGTGAAGGAGTGTTGTATTTTGGGAGACCAGCGTCCAATAACCCGTTAGCACCAGTGCAGGGGACGTAATTGTCTTAAGGAGATTCGCTCTAAGCGTTCCTCACTCCATGTACTGTATAAGTGAATTAATTTCTTTATACAGGGGATATACTGATATTCAGTATATCGAGACTGATTTAGATTCAGTCTAATTGGTGTTTACCAAGGAAGGAAATTGAAAAGTGGTTCTTAAATTAAGGAACGTTCTATTGAACGGAAAACCTCCCACCTGATATTTGCCGACCTGGCCAATTAGATTGTTGATATTTCAGTGATCTTGAATAGTTGTCAGATTGATTCCTGTTAAGCAGAATCCAATAGATTGATGGGTGTGCACAAGTTGGGGACGCCGATGAGGCCATGAGGCTCTGCAAGAGGATGCTAAGGCCACGGATGCCACTGTGTCGGCCGCACTGAATGCTTGAAGAGTTGGGGGATCTTGAAGAAGGGATATTGGCCATTTTGATATATACTGAAAAATATCATATTGAGTGTTGAGGTATTTGATATTGTATATTGGAATTGATATTGATGACATAGTCAATACTTTTATTGTTGATGGTCGATATCAACAATATTGATATATTATTGATTGACAGATAGGAATACTGATACTCGATTTGGAAACTCTATCGCATGAAAAGATTATGACACGCGTCGGTTGCTGATTGATGTGACTGGTCTTAAAAGTAAAAATAAATAAAAAAATCAAACAACAAAAATAAACTACATGGTGTGTGCAAGTATTATGTTCAAGAGATACCTGCCTGCTTATGTTTCCAACATTCTACACAGACCCAATCTCTGATCTCTATGTTAGAAAGAGAGAGATTATTACTTAGGAAGCTGGCTGGATTGCTGGATTGCCATGGGTCGCGTCGAGGAGATCGCCAAGGAAGTCGACGACGGAAGGCAAAGTGGACAGCAGCAGAAAACAGCAGTAGCAGCAGAATCAGGCATAGTCGGTCGACCGGTCCGGTCGACCGACGTGCACAAAGTGCACTGGTCATTCCGCGGTCGACCGGCCGGGTCGACTGGGAAGCCTGACTGTAATCAACCAAACTCTCTGTTTGTTTAGGTCGACCGGACGGGTCGACCGGGAAGGAGGTCGGTCGACCGGTCCGGTCGACCGACGGTCGGGTTTGGGCAAAAATCTGTTGTTCTGCAAATTGCAGAACAGCTGGTATAAAAGGCTGCTGGGTTGTTTCTAGGGTAAAATCACCTGCAAAAGAAAAAGCTACGAGCTCTCTTGCATTCAAAGAGGCTTAATAGCTATTGTAATCATCTTCCTTAATACAAATCTCTCTATTGATTGCCCCGAGGACGTAGGCACGTTGGCCGAACCTCGTTAGATCTTGTTTTTGCGATTGTTTGTTCTTCTTGGATTCATTGGATTGTTCTTTGTGGTTGAGATCTGTTGGATCCTCTATTGGTTGTTGTCATCGGCGCACAACAAGTGGTATCAGAGCATCCAGGTTGCTCTTTGGGATTTCTGAGGATTCGGAGGGCTCGAGATCGGATCCGGTAGAGATCGTGTGTCGATCTCAGATCTGAGGTATTGGGTGTTCGAGGAGATCGTGTGTCGATCTCAGAAGGACTCAAGGAGGGCTCGTTGAATCCGTGGTGGAGTAGATCTGGTGAGAAACTCGATCTAGGGTTTCGAGGGACAGGTAAAAATCATATTTTTATCTGTGTATAGATCTATTTTAAGGTAGTTGATCTTCCGCGTAGATAGAGGATCAGGGAAATCTCAATGGCAGAAGAAACTACAACTGTTAAGGCAATGAACAATCACCCAAGGATTGAAGTTGTTAAGTTTAATGGGACTAACAATTTTGGTATGTGGAGATGCGAGGTTATGGATGCGCTGAATGCATCAAACCTCGAAGACACTCTCCTATTGGCGAAGAAGAAGAACACTATCACTGATGAAGACTGGGCGAAGATGAACAGATCGGCATGTGGCTTGATACGTTCATGCTTGTCACAAGACATTAAATACCTTGTGCAACATGAGACGTCAGCGAAGAAACTGTGGGAAACCCTTGAAAAGAAGTACCTGACGAAGAGTGTAGAGTCTAGGTTGCAGCTTAAGAGTAAGCTGTATCAGTTTCGGATGAAAAAGGGGAGCACAGTAAATGAGCACATCAACCGATATACGAAGCTTCTTACAGATCTGCTAAATGTGGATGTCACGGTAGATGAGGAAGATAAGGCGGTCATCTTTCTGAATTCACTTCCTGCAGAGGAGTACGAGACATTCACACTGACCTTCATTAATGGAAGGCAGAGCTTGGATTATGATGAGGTGTCGTCTGCACTGATGAGTTATGAGACAAGGAAGAAGGAGAGGCATCCTTCTCAGTCAGGATCATCGGCGGAGGCATTGGAAGTAAGAGGCAGAGGTTCATCAAGGAAGGGAAAGGAGATTAGAGGAAGATCGAAATCTAGGCCGGGTTTCAGAAATCGGAAGAGGAATCAGTGTGCCTTGTGCAAGGAACTAGGACACTGGAAAGCAGAATGCCCTAAGGCCAAAGATAAGAAGGTGGAGTCAAAGACCGAGGCGAATCTCACACAAGCGGATGGATCGGATGATGACTCTTCAGTGTTCTCTCTCTCGGTTACTACACCTACTATTAGTAACTCAGATAGTGCTGAGTGGATCTTGGATAGCGGAGCCACCTATCATGTGTGCCCAAATAGGGCCTGGTTTTCTAGCTTTGAGAAGCTGGATGGATGTTACACGGTCATGGGGAATGACCATCCGTGTAATATAGAAGGGATGGGTACAGTTCGCATCAAGATGGATGATGGGATAGTTCGAGAGTTGAAGGAGGTGAGGTATGTACCTCATCTAAAAAGGAATCTTATCTCAGTTGGCACTTTGGAAGCATCGGGCATGATGATATCTGTTCGAGATGGCGATCTCAGGATGATCAAGGGCTCGATGGTGGTGATGAAGGGCGTCCGTCGAGGAAATCTTTACTACTTGAAGGGTAGTATGATGACAGATCAGGTGGAGACTTCGAGTTCTTCAGATAAAGGTGGCCCGGAGGACTGGCAGGGAAAGGTCGGACACGACGAAGGAAGGTCTTTGCAAGCTCCTGCAAAGAAGGAATCCATAGAAGGTGCTGCTACCTGCAAGTTGGAAGGTGGACACAGCGTTCTGGACAAGAAGACGGTGAGATTCAGCACCAGTACTCACCACAATGAAGGTCTTCTTGATTGTGTTCACATGAGCGTATGGGGACCTGCTAAGACGACATCGCTTGGAGATCACAGGTACTTTGTCTCGTTTATTGATGGTTCATCTAAGCAGTTTTGGATATATCCGATGAGACAAAGGGGAGAAGCCCTAGATGTGTTGATGAAGTGGAGAGGAAGAATGGAGAGGCAGATAGGTAGGAAGATAAAGGAGCTTCATATTGGTAATGTTGGAAAGGACATGTACCCGTTCCTACAATTTGGCCAGAACACAGGGATTGTAACTCACTTCACAACAGGTAAAGATGGGTTGGCTAAAGATTTAGTCCGTTCCTTGCTGGAGGAGGTTCGGAGGCTGTTGTCTAATGCAGGATTAGACAGGTCGTTTTGGGCTGAGGCGACTGAGTATGCTAGCCATCTCATGAACAGATTGACTGCAATTGGAGGTAGAGCTCCACTGAATATTTGGTCTGGAGAAGCTGCTCAAGGTCATGGTGTGCTGCGGGAGTTTGGAAGTCCGGCCTACTTCAGTGCCAAGAGTGGCAAGGTGAATCCGCGGGCAAAGAGGTTTGTCTACTTGGGTGTCAAAAGGAACAGCTACAGGTTGTGAGACTCCGAAGACAAGAAGATCGTGATGAGCAGGTATGTCACATTTGGAGAGACTTCAGTGTTGAAGTCCACTGTCTCTCAGCAGGTGGAGAGGACGGAGACCAAGGAAGGATTGCAGCGGGTGGAGGTTGATGCTACTCCATTATCTCTAGTTGGTTCGGCATTAGAGGAGACTTCATCGGAGGTGACACCGGGAGGAGTTCAAGATACAAAGGGTGATGCTGAACAGATTGACGACATTATTGAGGATGTCGAGTTATTTGCAGCCATTGGAACTAAGGTGAAGCCACGCTTGTGGATAAAGAAGCATGAATCTCAAGCTTGTGGTCGTGACAAGCTGAAGTTGAAGGCCGTTGCTCTCCATGATGGTCGGGAAGAGGTTCATATGACTCAGTCAGACAGGTTCGCTGCTGCAAATAGAGGTACCATTGTTTGAGCTTGTTGAAGCTCATTTTAATGAACTACGGTTGGCTTGATCCTTTTGGGTAAAGGTACGTAGGCAGCCGTAAAGGCGCAGCCATTTGATGATACAACTCTTATGAAGCTAGTTTGGGTTCTCGAGATGTTATTATAGATCTTCACGTAGAGGTGAAGAGTTGTGGCCTATTGAAGCTTCAAGTAGAGATGGAGAGACTTCACGTAGAGGTGAAGAGACTTCATGTAGAGGTGAAGTGGTGTGGCCAGTTGGATCTCACGTAATGGTGAGATGGTGTGATCTCGATGAACAGGTTTATCTTCCGGTTAGAAGATGTTGAGCTTGCATAAGGAGTGGTGTGCATCAAGTTGAAGCCGATGATGTTTGGTGTGTTCTACGCAGACTTGGTTGGACCGTCAGTAGAAGACAGGTAGACTAGATAGAGCTAGTCAGTGGAGAGTCAGTATAGGCTCATAAGGAAGTCTTCGTGAGGTCGTGAAGTTGCGGAGAGGGAGCCACGGTTAGTGATCGGCAGGTATAGAAATTCTCCTAAGGTGAAGTGCAGGGAAGGCATGTGCGATGTTTTCCAGGAATAGATGAGCTAAAGATTCCAAGCCGAGATCGTGTGTCGATTTCGCCGAGATCGTGTGTCGATTTCGACCGGTGCGCGCAAGCCGAGATCGTGTGTCGATTTCGTCGAGATCGTGTGTCGATTTCGCCAGGTGATGGACTGGTGTTCGTTGGAGTTCGGCTCAGATTTGGAAATCTTCGCCGAGGTGGAGAATTGTTGGAAAGAGAGAGATTATTACTTAGGAAGCTGACTGGAATGCTGGATTGCCATGGGTCGCGTCGAGGAGATCGCCAAGGAAGTCGACAACGGAAGGCAAAGTGGACAGCAGCAGAAAACAGCAGCAGCAGCAGAATCAGGCATAGTCGGTCGACCGGTCCGGTCGACCGACGAGCACAAAGTGCACTGGTCATTCCGCGGTCGACCGGGAAGCCTGACTGTAATCAACCAAACTCTCTGTTTGTTTAGGTCGACCGGACGGGTCGACCGGGAATGAGGTCGGTCGACCGGTCCGGTCGACCGACGGTCGGGTTTGGGCAAAAATCTGCTGTTCCGCAAATTGCAGAACAGCTGGTATAAAAGGCTGCTGGGTTGTTTCTAGGGTAAAATCACCTGCAAAAGAAAAAGTTACGAGCTCTCTTGCATTCAAAGAGGCTTAATAGCTATTGTAATCATCTTCCTTAATACAAATCTCTCTATTGATTGCCCCGAGGACGTAGGCACGTTGGCCGAACCTCGTTAGATCTTGTTTTTTGCGATTGTTTGTTCTTCTTGGATTCATTGGATTGTTCTTTGTGGTTGAGATCTGTTGGATCCTCTATTGGTTGTTGTCATCGGCGCACAACACTCTAGGCACCAAAAATTAATGGACTCAGAGCACAGGAATTATAATGATTTAGTCCTCTTATGTGTTATGTGATATTAAATCATCATCTCTAATAATGAACAAAGTCCTCTCTCTAGTTATTTGTTTAGTCCCACAGGCATGAGGACTTTGGGAATAATCTCACATTCCCATGCATTAAAAGAATTGTAAGTTTTGGGTGCATTACGCATGCCATTGTTTCTCATTTGTGACACATGTACCTTGATCTAGCAACTAATCAAAATATTATAGGTACATGAATATATTATCTTTCTCTTTCAATATTAAGAACACATTGCTGAGATTACAAGGTTTTCCAGTTCATGCATCTTTTTGAATCTCTATATGGTTCATTCCATCAATATATTATTTAAAAGAGAGAGAGAATTGAGGAAAATGAATGTTCCTAGAAAGTGCAAGCTAGGGTACACCAATAATGCAGCAAGTTGAAGGAAGAAAAAGCACACTGTTTGATTGCATCATTCGTGGATATTTTTTAGTGACAAGCGAAGGTCACATCAGCAGGGTCCTTCGTACAGGGCTTATTTGGGTGGGAAAATAATTTTGAAAAAAAATATTAGTGGGGGTCACTTAGAGAGGTTTCTCATGAAAAGGAAACCGCAGATAGGGATGGCTAATGAGGCGGGTTCACCCGCTTCGACCCGTCCCGTTCCGTTCTGTGTGACCCGTTTGAGTTACACAAGGCAGGTTGCGGGTTAACTCAGACCCGTCCCGTTTAGGGGCGGGTCAACCCGAGTTGACCCGTCCCGTTTAAACGGGACGGGTCAGATTCGTCCCGTGACGAATCACGGGACGAATCGAGTCGGGGAAAATTTTCCCCGACCCCTCCTCTTTTCTTTTTTTTTAAAGTCCTATATTATTATATAGTTAAGACTGGAATTAGTTTCAGACCCTTATTTTATTTTTTATTTTTTTAAACCCTCAACAGCTTAAAAAATTACCTATTGTGATAAATTTGAAATTTTCAAAAATAAAATAATAATAAAATCCGAGACGGGTCTAACCAGTCTTGACGAATCCGGATAACAAATCGGGTATACCCCGATTCTTGATTCGTCTCGTTTGGATTCGTTACGAGACGGGTTCAACCCGTCTCGTAACAAATTCGTTAGCTAACAGGACGAATCAACCCGATCCGTCCCATTTGCCATCCCTAACCGCAGAGTCAGCTACAGGAGCTTTTCTGTGGTTTCTCAGCGAATGAGCTAGGAAACCAATCGCTCACTGAGCAGGTATTATTCATGAGCCGGGGTGCATTTTTTCCGAGTTTAAAAAAAAACAGCATCAAACACACTTTTAAAAAAGGCCTAGATAGCGGAGGGATGTCCCAAAAAAATAAAACTCTCTCTCTCTATCCCCCCTCCAAACATTCCCTAGTTGAATGGAAAGGAAAGGTGGAGCCCACACCAAAAGGTAAAATATTGGAGTGCCACCTAAGATTTTTTCTTTCATCCAAATTCCAAGCAAAATTGGCTTGGATTTACAAGAATAAGTCGATTTGACGAGGCTGAATCTAGTTGGGTCCCTACTCTTGTAATTAAGTGATCAAAACATATAACATTTCTCTTTGAAAATTATACCCTTTTCCAGAAATTCATCCCCAAAAAAAAAAACATTTAGCTTAATTTGAATGAATACTTGTCATAAATATTTTTTATTGTGAATTATTGTAATTCCAACCGAGAAAATTCCTCCCAATAGCATTGTTTACGCCTCCCAATTTCTGATATATAACTCCTAATTCTGATACTTTCTATTATTTTTGCACAGAATTCTGACAGCAAAACTCCCCCTTCCCCCATAATTCTTTCACCAAAAATGTACAAAAAGTTCAGTTAACATCACAAGTTGAACCTATAAACAAATTCACCAACCCAAAAATCAAAAAAAAAAAAAAAAAAATCACAGTTCCAATGGAGGAAAAAAGAGAGGCTGTTTTGTGAAACAAGGCAAGCAGCTGATGCTGACAGCTTTGCCATTATTATAGTTATTGCCATTTCCTTGTTTAAAGCTTGTCTTACTCTCCCTTATTGAGGAGAGTGGGTGACCCCACATGAACTGCACACTCTCTCAGTTTTCTGCCAACCCAAAAATAAAAAAATGCAGCTTTTTTATATATATAAAACTCTCTCTCTCTCTCTTCCCCTCTGTCATATGAAATCTTCAGCTACAGAACAGAACAGAACAGAACAGTCTCAGTATTCATTAAAATATGACAATGAAAATTGTAACCTCCACAAACTCACTAACCCAAAAAAAAAAAAAATCATCATTCATTCGTCTCCTCATAGCTTGTCACTTTCCTGCCCCCAACTTCAAAACAAACATAATTCTTGATGGGTGTCAAGTCAACAAGATACCATAACAGGAACCCCACCAAGCCTCTTCTCGACACCTCTCCCCCCTTCTTTTTTTAAATTTATTTTTGGTTTAGTTTTTCTTACTAAATTGTAGTATTAATAAGTAGCATCTCTCAATCCCTGTACAGTGAGAGTCCAAAATTACCCTTTTTGCTTGCAGCTTCAGATTCTGCTCAAATGGGGGAAGATGAAAAATTAACTTCACCTCCCACTGACTCATTCTTTGCTCTAGTTCTGACCTCTTGAGCCCTCTCTGGAGAGAAAAGGATGTCTCCTTTCATTGACCCCTTGATTCTACTCTAAAATCCCACTTCAGAAATCTCTCCATCTCAACTGAGCACGAAGATCACTGAGATTTTTTTCTTTTTTCCTGTTGGGTCTTAGCTGAGGAGAAAAAAGGAGCCTCCTTTTTCAATCTCAAGAGGAAAGGAGCATCCTTTCTACTACGAAGCAATTCTACTCGAAAAACCCACTTTCAAAATCCCTCTCAATTTTTAAAAGATTTGCTGAGTTTGGGGGAAATTTTTTGTTTCTCATATGTGAAAAACTTTGATATTTGTACTCTGTCAATGAGTTGGGTCGATCTCGATGTTATCGGGGTGTTCGGTTTCCAATTTGGCAGCGAAGTTCGCCTTCTTTCCGCCGAGCCCGCCGACGTACGGCGTGAAGAGGGACGGCGGCGGAGGCGGGGAGAATGGGAGGCTGGTGGCCTCCGGGATCCCCCGGGACCGGTCCATGGACGTGCACATTGTGGAGACCAAGCACGGGAACAAGGTGGTGGCCTTCTATTTAAGGAACCCGTATGCGAGGCTCACCGTGCTCTACTCCCATGGCAATGCTGCAGACTTGGGGCAGCTCTATGATCTCTTCGTGCAGCTCAAGTCCAATCTCAGGGTTAATCTGATGGGGTTAGTTCTTCTCTTTTAGTTCTACTACAAGTGTTCATCATGTTTTGCTTTAATTTGATGCTTGTTTATGTGATAGAAATTAGAATGCAAATCAATCAGAACTCAAGATGTTTCCTTTTTTGGACTAATTGAGACCCTCAGACGAAATTTTGTTAATCCAAAAGTTAATGGCTCATCACTAGTCTTATGATAATGTGAAATGAAAGCATCACCAGTGGTAAAATGAAGCAGTCCAATGCATACAACGATAGCAAGTGGGTAAAAACAATTTTGGATGTTGTGTTTGAGGCCAAAACACTGATTCCAGTCCATTACTAGGAAAAGATGAGGATCCTGTTTGAATGCTCGAATCAATTCTGATAGGCCATTTTCCAAGAGGATCCGACCCCTCATGGTTTTGTGTTGCTGCCATTTTCACATAGCTGCAACTGAGTCTAAAAGGGAAATTATTTGATTTGATTGCAAATAGATAATATCTTAGTATTTGGTTGAAAAATCTAACCTTGGTTGTGGCTAGATATGCTTGACTGTCTTTTTATGTAGAGGACATACAGGCCAAAAGCAGAGGGTTTATGCAACAAAAATTAATGGATATGGTGTAACTGAGAAGGAAAGTTAGGTAGTTAGGTGAGAAAATGTGTCATCTGAAAATATTGGTAGTTGGGTGAGAAAATGTGTCATCTGAAAATGTTGTATGTTAGAAAACGTAATATTTTATTTCACTAAAACCTAACAATTTGTCATTTATAACAATGTCTTGTACTGTATTGCATGTATGAATGCATTTTCCTATAGCATATATATTTTCATCTTTTCCCTTACCTAGGACTTTTCCTCGAAAATTGAATTTGAAATTGTTTCCTACTTTAGGAAACTGTCCTTCCTATAGGCTTTGTAGATGCAAAGCCTTCTCTTGCTCGCAATTGCAATATGACATAAAATTTGGGCTAGTTTAACATCTTGACATAAAAGTTTATTGGCCCTTTTGTGAGCTTTCTCAGCTTTCAATTGCGCGTAGAAATCTTCAGTGAAGAGCTTCACTAATATTATGAACCTGATTTTAATTGCTTCGTGTGTTTTCTTTTTCCTTATTTATATGATTTTTAAGTAACTCTCTCTCTCTCTCTCTCTCTCTCTCTCTCTCTCTCTGTGTGTGTGTGTGTGTGTGTGTGTGTGTGTGTGTGTGTGACAATGCAAAAAATACCTGACCTTATTCAGCCAAAACCAGTAAATTTTGATTTAAATCTCCTAAGCAAAACACTTAACTGAACCATCATTTTGTTCCATGACCAGTTATTTAGGGAGTCTTTTCTTTTCTGTCTACGAGAGTTTCCCTTTGTCACTTGTTTTGATATATTACGGTCGAGTGTTAACCAGTTATTTCCATGTGTGTGTGTGTGTGGGGGGGTGGGGGGGGGGGGGGGGGGGTGGGTTGGTATTTTTCAAGTTCAGAGGCACTCATATATAACTGCTACATATACAGTAGTGTATATGTTTTATGGGTTGGAGGGAAGTGAAAGAAGTTAGTAATATTTTTCTTTAAAGCTGGAACTATAGTCTTATGCATCCTTTTTACTTACATTGTATATATATAGTCAGGTGTAATCTCTTACTCAGCTATTCTTGCTATCTGCAGATATGACTACTCTGGTTATGGAGCTTCTAGCGGTAAGGTGGGGTCTTCTACTGTCTTTGTTAAGTCATATTTTATAATCGTTATGTCTAAATCTCAGCTATGATTCCATATGTTTTTACTCATAATGGCATCTATAGTTTGACAACTTATTGGATTTGATCTCCCAATGGATGACCTAAGCGCTACATATGCATATTTACGAGTAGTTGAGTTATTAAAATAAATAAATAAATTGATTAAGATTTAAGAAATGACCGAGAGAGATGTAACCTATAGATTTTGGACATGGGCATGAGTATCACATTTCAAGAGACAACGTTGGGAACAAATATTCGTCAAACCCTTGAACCGTCAAGACATACTGGTGTGTGTACGCTCGTGTGCACGTGCAACTGCATGAGAGAATCATAAAGTATAAAATAATTACTGCCAATTAAGTTTTTATAATGTTTAATAATATTACAATTAGTGATACATGTTAAGGTCGATTAACAAGCAGGCAAGCATGTTCCAGTTATGGATGGAGACGGTAATTCTACCAGGAAGAAGCGTCCTTTGTGTCATAGTTCATGTACCATGATTAAACAAGCACAAACACAGGATGAGGCATTTTATTTTTACCGGCATTTATGATAAGTTGTCATGATAAACCATTAATATGTCAACTTCTTTGTACCAAATATGTCAACTTCTTTGTACACTATCAATAGTCGTTAGAATAGTGGACATCTAGCTACCAGTATAATATAGGAAAAGGTCTAATAATGTGTTTCATTCAGGTAAAAATAAAATTATCCTGCTGCCCTGGTCACTGTTATTGCAGTCAAATAATTATTATATGCAAATGATCTACGGATTTAACAGAGGTGGTCCTCCATACTTTATATAGCTGAATGAAGGAAAAGGATTGAAGTGTCCGACCCCACAAAATTGGGGGGAAAAAGGCTTGGTTGGTGTTGTGTTGCTGTTGCTGTTGTGATCACTGATTTAAGATACCCCAATGATTGAATGTCTCCTTAAACAACTACTTCTCATATGAATAGGTTGCTTTATTTTAATGTGATACGATATCCCGCCTAATAAAAACAAACAAAAATATTCTTTAGAAAAACTTTCCCCAATTGGCATGACTTGTCATTCTTCATCAGTGCACTACGCCATAGCTACAAGCCTACGACTGCCTAGTCTATTAGCAATATCATGAATGTCAAAAACTTCCTTGTTTAATACATCTTGTAACTTTACTTTCAGCTTTTGATTCTATGTGTAAATTTAATTCCCGCATTGGATTAAGTAGTCTGACATAACTTTTTCTGATTTGGGGGCGTAGCCAAGCGAGTCGAATACTTATGCGGACATAGAAGCCGTATATCAGTGTCTCCAAACTGAGTATGGAGTCGGTCAGGAAGATCTCATTTTATATGGCCAGTCTGTGGGCAGTGGTCCCACATTACATTTGGCAGCATCTTTGCCTAGATTAAGAGGCGTCGTCCTTCACAGTGCAATATTGTCTGGCATTCGTGTGCTCTGCCATGTGAATACCACTTTCTGCTTCGATATTTATAAAGTATGTTTCAGTCATTTGAATGGTTTGTTACTTTATATAGTTGGTAAAAAGATAAGTTTGTCAACTTGAGTTACTGATCCATTGATTTGGAATTGCAGAACATTAACAAAATAAAAAAGGTGAAGTGCCCAGTTCTTGTAATCCATGTAAGTAAATGTCCTTAAATGTTTTACCTGACTTAAATTTCATCTTCCTGCAGAAATTTTTCTTTATATCAGCAGACAGTTGCAATATCAACGTGTACTTTAAAAGTTTGTAATTTGAAACTTTCTGCTGTAGGTTGTAGCTAGTGAATACATATAAATAGTTGACTTCTACGGCCTAGAAAATTAGAAAGTGAAAGTTTCTTGCCAGGGCAGTAGAAGAATGTTAATTTATTTGTAGTCTAAATACCAAAACAAGATAATATGATGTGTGAGAAGACCTTTATGGTTCAGGATGACTTGGAGTAAATGAAAGAAAAGGCTGCTTGTTGATGTAAATTCTACGGTAGTTTCCAGAAGATATTTACTCCTCATTCACACACCTTTGTCAAGGTCGAGAACGTATCTCAAGTTCACTGTGGACTATCTGACTATCTCAGCTAATTTTATATCTTTTCACCTACAAGCTGTTTAAATTGCGATGTGAGGTTGAGTCAAGTGTCAACAGTTGGTTATTTTGGTCTGGTGTATAGACAGACTATAGAGTGGTTCATGTTATCATTCCCAAGGATCTCTGGGTTGTAGCCATTTTAAGGAATTGACTTTGGAGATTAGGAAGAGAGGTTTCTAGGATCATGACTGTAATAAACATCATATTGGGAGGTAAGTCTAGGATCATGTTAACTCTAAGGCAGCATGGAAAGTTATTGTTAGGCAACAAAAGGTTAACTATGTAAAGGAAGGTTTCAAGATCATTATCGTCATCATAATGATGTTAAATCTCTTTCCCATCAAAATTGTGTTGGGTATCAAGCAAGGCTCCATAAAGGATGACAAATTCTTATGGCCAAATACCAACGTGACATCAAACCTCTTTTCATTGGTGTAAATTCTGTCAAAGAAAATTATAGAAAGAGAGGGCTAGCATGATGTTAAAGACTAGTTGGCATCCTCCGAATCCTCCTAGACCGAAAAATGGTCTAGAGAAAGGTTTGAAGATGCTTACGAGAATATATTGAAGTCTACTAAACTATAAAATCTGCAGTTAATGCAAGAAGAGTTTCTAACTTTGTTGACTATGATTTTGACCCATTGGTTTGGAGTACAGCAAGGGTGGGATTGGTTTCCTCGACATTATTGACGCAGACAAGGAAGTAAATAATGCCCGTTAGATCTCGTTCTAGCACCAACGAATCCTAAAGGATACCCTTAGGTAGAAAAAGCACTCGAATCCACAACCAAAACACTCGAATCCATAAGCAAAAGATAAACAATTCGAATTCACGAGCAATTGAAAGAGAGAAGATTCAATTTTATTGATTATCAAAAGTTCAATACTAAAAACAAAGATACAATGGTTTTATATAGACAATAAAAGAAGAATACTATTCTAACCAAAAAATCTAATTAAATAAAAAATAAACTAATTGAAATTCAAATTAGACTGGAAAACTGAATCCTATTCAGAGTTGGATACTGCTGACACGTCCAGGCTTGTTGACGGCTAACTGGCCATATTAACAGACTATAAAGATCCCAACTCTCGGGTTGCAGTTGTCAACAGTTTATTTTATTTCTGTCGACGGACTGTTAAACAACTGTCGACAGTAAAACTTCTTGCTGTTGATTGTCTTTGTCTTGACTTCCTACATCAATCCCTCCCTCTTCAAAAGAACTCGTCTTCGAGCTATAGTCTGGATATAGCTGCTCGTTAGGGTGATATTCACATAGATCCGCCATATTTGAATGATCTTGGACATCGCCTTCTCTCTTTTCTCAAAGAGTCCCCCGTCTTTTTTGTCAGTTCTCGCTTTATACTTTGCATTGATTTTCTCCAACTTCAATCGAACATTCTCCTTTAGAACTTTACTCTCCTCGGGATTTATCTATTAGTGTGGAAGCGGTATATTGGATATCTCTCATGTGTGGTAATCATTCCAGAAGCTCGTTGTGCACAACTCCTTTAAACTCTTCTGGCAATGATCTCATCTTCTCTGAAATTTCAGCAGGTTAAGTAACTTTTTTTTGGCTACTAAAGCAAATCTTGACTTTGTTTCTTTTGATTTCACAAAAACCCGCCTTGATTGCATATGGATATGAATTTTGGCTCTTTTTCTTTTGTAAACTTCGGAGTAGGTGGAATTAATCTCATAGCAACTCTTTTGCCCTTCCAAATAAACATATAGATATTCTCTTTACCTTTGTGAGTTGCATCAACGTCGTGTTGTCATGGGTGTCCTCAAAAGAATATGATACTTGTTCATGCCAACCGCATCACAAAAAATAAAATCTTGATAAAATTTGCCAATTTAAATAAGAACATGAGATAGATATGTTACCTTGATGGAGGGGCCTTTCTTGATCTAACCAATGGTGTAAGGGTGAGGGCGTGATTTCATCTCTAGCTTCAAATAATCCACAAGTGCTCTAGAGACGATATTCTCGCAATTTTTGTTGTCAATGATGAGCTTGTATACCTTGCTCTTGACCAAATACCTTGAGTAAAAGATTTGATGTTATTGCGTAGTGCCGGGGGCCTTCTGGTCGTATAGCAATATCTGAACAACAGAAGTTACAGAGTTGCCCTGCTCTTCGGCGAAGTCTAAATCATTTAGCTCCTCAATCTCGACCTCTTCCTCTCCGTCATCTTTGTAATCCGTCATATTGACTTGCTTTCTTTTAGGGCATTAACTGGATCTGTGCCTAGGCTCTCCACACCTATAACACTTACCAACTCCAAGCTTGGCATGGGGATTCTCCTTTCTCTTTGCGGCTGCGGCGTTATTGGTGCTGGTACTGATGTAGAGGTGTTGGTCAACTGTCGAGCTGGTGGACGGTCAACTGTTGTGAAACTCAGCTGAACTCTTGTGTCACTTGTTGACTTTTCAATTGGCGTTGGATGCTTGAAAGGTAGAGCCCTACTTTGTGATCTCTCGACCTTCAATGCCTTGTAGTGGGCTTCATCAGCAGAGAATACATCATCAAGGTTCCATGCTCTTAAATAGGAAACTTGGGGTCACTATTATATTTTGCCACTTGTGCTCCTCCGTCATAACTAAATTGCAGCATGATGCTAGGTAGGGGTGGCAGACGGGTCGCGTCCCGCCAGACCCGACCCGACCCGACCCAGAGTTAGCGGGTATGGGCTTGGGCTAATTGGGTTTGGGTCGTAATCGGGTCGACCCATCTGACCCGATTATTAAATGGGTCGGGTCGACCCGAACCCGCCAGACCCGCTTGACCCGCCAGACCCAATTATTCTCTCTCCTCCTCGGCCTCCTCCCCTTCGATCTCCTCCACCGCCGCCACCGCCTCCTCCCCTTGACCTAAAATTAAATTGTCAAAAAATATGCGTGAGCCCAATTTCGAACATGTGACCTCTAGTGTATGAGTTTAGTGTGATGACCAACCATATCACCAAACAATTTAGTAAAATAGCATAAAGAAATTGTATTTAAGGCTTAATAATCGGGTCAAATGGGTCGGGTCGGGTCGACCCGATTAATTGTGGGTCGGGTCTGGGTTTGAATTTTTGACCCATATAATAAACGGGTCGGGTCGACCCGACCCGATTATTATATGGGTCGAGCAGTAATTGGGTCGGGTCGACCCGACCCGACCCAATTGCCACCCCTAATGCTAGGCCATAGAATTCCTTCATATATGTCGTGGTAGTCTTTTTACCTTGTTGATAATGTTTAATTGATTGTACATGATTTGTTGATAGTCGGGTGGAAGAAATCTACCTTAGAGTAGTTGCTTCATGTGCTTCCACGTCATCACGGGTGGCTTGCCTTGACGTCTCCTTGTGATTTGCGATTGATCCCACCATGCCACCGCTGCTTCTTTGAGCTTGTACGCCACAGATTTGACTTTCTTTTTTATAGAAACATAAGCCATGTCAAAGAACTTGTCTACTTCATAAATCCAATTTAAGAAAGATTCAATATCAAGATTCCCATTAAAGAAAGAATCTCAACTTTCATTCTATACTCATTAGGATTTAGATACCCATGATTAAGATAAGAAAATTAGGTCCCCTATTAGGGTTAGAAAATTCGCCTCTCTTGTTTGGATTAGGATTAGCGAATCCTTTCCGTCTTTCATATGTTATCCCTTCATCTCCATATTCATCTTCAAGTCATCGTATTGATAGATGAGATTGCGCAATTCTTCCTCGTCGGAGAATTCACAAATAGGGGATTTCGCAGAGGATACCTCGGTGGTGGCTGATATAGGTGTGGCTGTTATGGGGTGGTTGTAATGAAGGTGGCTGATTTGATGGTGTAGAGAAGGTGGTTATATTGGAGTTGGTTGATGTGGTGGTGGTTGTGGTGGATTTAAGGGTGGAGGTGGTGGAGGAAGATTAGTTAATGAACGATCATAGCCGCTTCGGTGTGTACCATTGGCTAGAATTTGATCATCGATCTTGAGGGACAATCTCTTGAGCTCTTGAATCATGTTGTTCAAAGTTGATTTGACAGCGCTGATCTCCCTTTCAACAATGCTCATTCTTGTGCCAAAAACCTTGCAATCCATCATTGTTTCCTGCAATCGTCGGAAAGTAGCTGAAACTCTATACCACTTGTCGCAGATAAGGAAGCGAACAACGCCGACTTGATCTCGTTCTAGCGCCAACGAACTCTAAAGGATACCTTTAAGTAGGAAAATCACTCGAATACACGAGCAAAACACTCGAATCTACGAGCAACTGAAAGAGAAAAGACTCAATTTCATTGATTATCAAAGTTCAATACTAAGAACAAAGAGACAATTGTCTTTTATAGATAATAAAAGAAGAATACTACTCTCACTAGGAAACATAATTAAATTAAAAAAAATGAAACAAATTGAAATTCAAATCAGACTAGAAAACTGAATTCTGTTTAGAGTCGGATACTGCTGACACGTTCAGGCCTGTCGACGGCGAACTGGCCCTGTTGACAGACTGTAAAGATCCCAACTCTCGGGTTGCAGGTGTCGACAGTTTATTTTGTTGTCGTCGACAGACTGTTAAACAGTTGTCGACAGGCTCTGCCTTGACTTCCTACATCAATTATACATCATTATGGAGTAACCTAAACAAAGTATACACTGAAATAAAAATGGTGTCACTTACCATTCAATTGCAGAGGTTGGAACCTCCTGTTGAATGAAGGTGAATAGATCTGTTTATTTTGTTATCGTTGGTTAGAGGGAAATCAAAGAATTAGCAAACTTTCCCAAGACAGAAAATGATGATTCTTACATCTTTGAAGAGTTGTGCTTGAGAGGAAGATGCGTCATTGCATCCCGCGGGCCCAATTTCATCACTCAGTTTCTATCTTATCTGTTGGTTTCTTATTTTATTTTTCTTTTCTTCTTAAGTTCTTGGAAGCTAGTAGTATCATTATCACAATTTCTACCTCTGGTTCCTAAATGTATTTGTTAGATATTCTTGCACGAGTAGAGTCCTGCATCGAAAAGTGAATAGAGAAGTGCTGGACATAAATAAAAACCTGGGATCAGGACCTACCTACTATTTGAACCTTCTGAATCTTTTTCCGAGTCAAATATGGTTTTAGCCTATATTAAGGTCTCCTTATGTATGGCTCAGTGTAAAGTTTATTGTATGTGCCCTCTAGACCTAGTCATACCTATGGGACCATGGATATACTTTCAGCCATATGTCTCATTCTGTTACCCCCCCAGTTGGCTCAAGTTCTCTCCGACAAATATCATTATTGTAATGCTTGTTAGAGACATCGAGGATATTCAGGGTAAGTCATTTGTTTGGCCTTGTTTATTGTTTATTTCAGTTTCATATTTCTTGTTTCACTCCCCCAGCATCTCATCATCACAAATCTGTCATCCGTGCACACATCCTTAATTTCTATGTTCGTGCATGTCTCTGTCTTGTTGCTTTTCAGTGATGCTATAATCAGCAAGTTTCCCCTTCTTAAACAAATCATAATAATTAAATGCTCTATTTCCTTGTAAACTTTCAGTAGTATATTTATTCTTAGAAATATATGCGTTTCAGCATAAGACGTCATTCTCGACTTTAAAAATCTAAATGAAACCTTTTTGGATTGCAGGCCACCCATATCAATATTACGAAGAGCTTAGCTCATTGTTCTTGTTGTTATACTAACTTGTTTTTTCCCATTGTAATTGTGCAGGGAACGGATGATGATGTCGTTAATTGGCATCACGGAAATGGTCTATGGAAGCTATCGAAAGAGCCCTACGAGCCCTTGTGGATCAAAGGAGGCGGCCATTGCAACTTGGAGCTGTACCCGGACTTCATCCGCCACCTCTCCCGGTTCGTAAGAGACATGGAGAGCATCACCACAGCAAGCCGGCTCAAAAAGATCCGGCAGGGCCTCCAGAAGCGGAGGACAAGGCCTTCTAATGCCACCGCCACCACCACCACCTTCACCACCAACTGCTGCTGCCGAATTAGAATCCGCAAGCCAAATTGCTCGTGCTCGTGCTTATGTTCTTGTCAGTGTGGGTGCATCAAGGCGTTGATCTCCCGACTGTCGAATATCTGCTGCAGCTGTTGTTGTTTTGGTGGGAGAGATGGCTAGCAGCTCATTCCTTGTACAGTAATTTGAAGACTGACCCTAGTGAGGTTTTAGCATGATGATGAGTTAGGAAGTGATTCAGAAGTCTTTGCTGTTGTACTAGTTTCTTTCTTTTTGCTATGAGCTAGTGAATTGATTATGTACTTTTTATGGAAAATATTATTTGATTGGTATTTGGGTAAATTGTTGAAATTAGGGTTTATTACAACTTCACCTAACCCACAAATTAAGCAAGCAAATCTTGGATGTCAAATGGTTAAGAACTACTCCATTTGACTTGAATGGGTAAAAACTAGAGCCATTTACCTTGTAATTGAATATGTTAATTGGGCTTTATATCTCGTCATCGTCTTCCCTTCTCTAATAGGAATTGGTAGCACACAAGCTAATGCACATGCGTAAAAGGATCCTTGTTATATTATATTATATGTACAAGAAATCTTGGTCAAGGTGCATGGAGTTGGGAACATCTCTCTTTCAAAGATCCAGCTAAAGGCCAGAGCTGGAAACACCTTGTTTCCAATGAGTTTGACTCACTGGTAAAGAGGCTGGGGTGGATTGTGAAGAGTTGAAGGTTCATGTCTTTACTATGATCTATGTTAAGAAGAACACTTCTTTAATGGAAAAGGCTATAAACTCAACTCTTTTAATTTAGTGAACCGTGGATAACGATGGTTGGTGATGATAGTACGGCTAGTATAATTGGTGGCTGCAGCGGCGGCACTGACAATGACAGTCGCTACAATAACAGTGGTGATGGTGGCAAGAAAACAATGATGACTATGACAGTGGTGATAGCGATGAGAGATTGACAATGATAGCTACACTAACATGTGGTGATTTGTGATAATGGCTATGAAGAAGATGGGATAGCTACTCTAACATGTGGTGATATGTGATAATGACCGTGAAGAAGATGGATATGGTGATGGAAAGAAAAAGAAGAAAAAGAAAAGTAAGACTCAAGTATATTAAGTAATAAGATGTTTTATGGATTTTCACCGGGAAAGTGTAACACCCATATTATTAATCCTAACTTAAATTTTAATATTCAATTAATATATATATATATATATATATATATATATATATATATATATATATATATATATATATAAAAGAATAATTAGAGACGATAAATTAATTATTTTCGTGTGGTAATGGATTTGATTATTTAGTTAATAAATAATTACTTGTGTTTATGCTCTAAACATATTTTTATATGTATGTAGATGTTGACACTCAAAAGAGACAGAACTCTCGCATTCATCTTCAACCGGTCTGAACGACGTCTAACTTATCGACATCTACAAAAGATAAGTCGAAGTCAAGCTGATGACCAGAGACAAGGCATCAACATGAAAATTACTAATTCAGTAAAGCAGATAGTAAGTTAAAGTTGCCTTTTGAAGAGACCCAAGTAGGCCTAAGACGCTAAGTTAGCTCAATACTTAGCCTGGCATAAGCCCAATGTAAGCTTCACAACTCACATGGAACTAACAGCTTTGCCAAAGCTTGGTTGGTAGCTTCGCTTTGAAGCTAACTATTAGCTTCGCCTGAAGCTTCCAATTTAGCCCCGCCAGAGGCTGATCCAGGAGCTTCGCGCCATAAGTCTTATCCCTAGCTGAGTCGTAGCTCCGCTATGAGCTGAGTCTTAGCTTCGCACGAGGCTCTGAAGGTCTAAGTCTTAGCTTCGCATGATGTAGCTTCGCATTATCTAGCTCCGCGGTGAGCTTTGCCAAGTTATCAATTGACCGTTTCACACGGGTGATTAATGGTTAAACCCACTAATTTAGTGGGATTAATGCCACTTTAAGTGGGCGGTTACATCCGCCCACTCCTTCCCACATTAAGTGGAGATAATTAAGCCACAACGGAAAAGAGAGCGTTCGCACAAACCCTCTAGCTTCGCCAGAAGCTCGCAAAGAGCTTCGCGGCAAGGTCATTTGCGAGCCCCGCGCGAAGCTAAAGACTAATTCAGTTTTGCTGAATTCAAGGGGCGGTTACACCCTACATTTGCTATAAATAGGTCCCTTGTTGAGCTAAGGAGACACACACACACACACACACGAACAGAGAGGAGATTGGATACAAATTTCCAAAAGAAATTCTTAGCAAAGAGGGTTCTTCGGTTCTCCTTCTTTTAAATTTTGGATTTTCAGAACCAAGCGAGAAGAAATCCTATCAGGCGGCAGTGTGGTTGTCAGATCGATTGCATCGTCAAAGGGATAAAGTGATCGTGCACTGATCAGATTCCTACCGGCACATTTTTCCAGAATTCTCAGAGGAGATCTACTTATAATTTCTGTTTTATTACTTGTAATTTCGCTCCTCGACCCTTTTTGTAAGTTTTTCTACGAATAGCAATTTTCAATGAAAAACAGTAGAGTGAGAAAATAAATACAAAAGTATTATATATAAATACAAATATATATATATATATATATATATATATATATATAATATATATATATATGTATGTATGTATTATATATAGATACAAGCACAATGAGTTAATAGAGAGTGAGATATCTAGAGATTTATCTTAAATAGAGATATTATCCCCAAAATTATCTCAACTATTTATCTCTCCTCTTGAGTACTATTTATTCATGAATAAAAAATCCCCAAAATTCTCTCACTTGCCCAATTGAAGAAATCTCTTCTTTCCCAAAATTTCTTCAATTAATTTTCTTTCTTTTCCTTTTCTTTTTCTCTTATTTTCTCTTCTTCTCTCTTTCTTTTCTTCTTTTTGTTCTTTTCTTTTCTCCTCCATTTGGTGCTCGGCTAAATCGAGCTCGGCCTGAGAACCACCTGATCTAGGTTGCTTGGCCAACTTCAACCCGAGATGGGCCCGCGCTCGACCCGAGCCAAGTTGGCTCTCCAACTTGATCCAGCTGTGAGCAAGAAGGAGGAGAGGAGGAGGGAGAGAGATGTGTGAGCAAGAAAGGAGGTGATGTGCTTGATGATTGATTAACTAAAGGGGGAGGAAGTAGAGGGTGTGTGCTTGGGGGTTATTAACCAAATAATTAATCTAAGAGGTAAGCTAGCAGCACTTATGTTTCATTTTTTATTAAATTCCTCTGATTAATAATTACCTATTAACCCTAATTTTTAAAGTATATAATATAAATAGAAAATTATCGCGGTGATTGCGTGAGCCTCGTCGATATCAGAAAATTACCTAATCAAGAGTTAGTAAAGTTTTCCTTTTGTTCTCGCTTGATTTCGTGGTTGGACGTAACAATTTTGTTTCTTGTATCCTATCATAAATTTGCTAATCATGATATAATTGTGTAAACGTGTTAATCATGGTGTTGTTGGATCTAATTTTATTCCATATAAGATCTACACATATATTGTAAGCCTCTTTATCAAGATCAAAGGGAGAGAGAGTTTAGGCATACCAGATTCCATCACGAAAGGGATACTAAATGTTGCACGATCTCGAGAACGCCGGAGTTGAGGAAGTGGGTTCTTCTCTCTAACCATTAAGTTCTCTTCCTGTTCCTTAGAGAAGATGAGAGGCCTCCAAAAGAGAGATTAGGTCATGATAGATTAGTGTGGAGAGGAAATCCTACCCATGATATATATAGCATCAAGGAATTCTAATTCAATTCATCATAGATCTAGACTCTTGATTGATAACACGAGTCTCACATGTGTAGATGAGTCTTACATCTTAATTTAAATACACTCATGACTAAGAGTAAATGAAACATGCCTAGACCTAAACCATTAGGCTTAAGGGTCCAATAATATAATCTTATAGAGACGGGTGTGTAAGTCCAATTAGACTTGTATAGGCCCAAATTAATTTAGACTCTATCCAAATAAGTGTAACAATCTCCCACTTGGGCCAAATAAGTCATACTGAAAAGTTGTTTTACATAACTTTATGGTACCAAAACTTTAACCGTCAATAAATCACGTTTCAAAATAATCTGATCCATTAAGTGTTCTGCCACTGAACATGACGATCATTACCTTCTGTATAATCAAGGTAGGACCTTCCACATCACAAGTTTATGAGCCCTTAACGACATAGATCAAGTGTGCACGTGTGGCATGGAAATGCCCTCTAATGAAATAAGATACAATTTCAACTGGTTTCACTTTATGACTCCAACGAGTCTAGTCTTATGACTCTAACGAGTCAAAATTTATGATTCCAATAAGTCTAACTGTTAATTCAATAAACTCAAATGCGCAAAAGTAGACTTTAGGAAAAGCATTTATAACTTTATTTATCAGAATCAATAAATATACATAAAGTGCACTTAAAAATAATGTCTATTATATAAAATTATCCACTCCCATTAAATCAGGATATCATCATGACTAGCCACCCCCTATAAGCAATATGCTCTAAGAAGACTTTAGGTGAAAGTTCTTTAATGAGTAGATCTGTAATGTTAAAAAAAATAGTACTAACACTATCAACATATACAATGTGATTCCGAACTTTATCTTTGATGAAAAGAAACTTGATGTCGATATGCTTTAACTTTACTGAACTCTTGTCACTATTGCAGTAAAGCTCTATAGCTTTTATTGTCACAGTGTAGCTGTAATGATATCTCGACTAAATCCACCATCTTCCTGTAATCAGAAAAATATAACCTAAAGTGGATTTCCTATTGTCGAT